>JASKDV010085787.1:0-14982 GCA_032466395.1 Aegires albopunctatus | reverse complement strand
TCTTGAATTTTGTGTCTGGAGTCTTGAAAATGTCTTGAATTTTGTGTCTGGAGTCTTGAAAATGTCTTGAATTTTGTGTCTGGAGTCTTGAAAATGTCTTGAATTTTGTTTCATGGTTGCTGTATGAACCCTGTAATCATAATTAATTAAAAATCTCTTCCTATTCTCTTCTTCCCTTTCCCACTCAGGCAGAAGCTGCTAAACTTGTTCCAATGGGATTCACCACAGCTACTGAGTTTCACCAGAAAAGGTCTGAGATAATCCAATTAACGACTGGCTCGAAAGAATTGGATAAGTTGCTTCAAGGTTAGTAGCTTTTCTTAGAGGACTTCCATGAAAGAATTGGATAAGTTGCTTTGAGGTTCGTAGCTTTTCTTAGAGGAATTCCATTGAAGAATTTGAAAATTTGTTTCAAGGTTAGTATAGCTTTTCTTAGAGGAATTCCATTAAAAGGAATTGGATAAGTTGCTTCAAGGTTAGTAGCTCTTCTTAGAGGAATTTCATTAGATAATTGGTTGCATTGCTTCAAGGTTAGTAATAGATTCTTTTCTTAGAGGAATTCCATTAATGAATTGGATACGTTGCTTCAAGGTTAGTTATAATAGCTTTTCTTACAGGAATTTCGTTAATGAATTGGATATGTTGCTTCAAGGTTAGTTATAGCAGCTTTTGTTAGAGGAATTCCATAAATGAATTGGATACACGTTGCTTCAAGGTTAGTAGCTTTTCTTTCAGGGATCCAACTCTTTATGAACTCTGAAAAAATCTTGGATGTTAAGTTTTTGTTTTTATAAAGGGGGATAATCCTAAAATCTGTAATTTTTGGGATGAATAAAATCTTTGATGATGGTACGAGATGATTCACACTTACAATTCTTTCATACTGTTATATTTTATTATATTATTATATTTGGTTTAATTTAGTTATCTTTACAGTTTGTTTTAGACAGGTTGAGTAAATGTTAGGGTTCTTTCACATTCATCTTGATAACATTCTGAATGTGAATTGTTATGTGCTGTTTAAATGTTCGTTATTATATTGCCCTGTGTATAGCCAGCGCCATAGAGCACTTTGATGAATATGTGCGCTTTATAGATAAATTATTATTACTTTTATTATTTTTATTATTAGTATTGTTATTATTATTAATATTATTTCTTTAATTTTTGATGTAAACTTTTTTGCCAACACCCAGTTGACAGACTCTAACAGTATTAAACTCTTTTTATCCTAGAACTGCCCCAATAAACAATGTGCCCGTCCTAGGGCTGCCGCAGGGAAACAGCTTACTTAACACTGATACTTTTTCAATGCTAATAACTTTATTATTTATGATCGTATCTCAATCAAATTTTGACATATTGAAGAAAATTGAACAAAGTTTTTGAATTGCATTCAAAATAAATTATAAGTGTAAAATTTTTCCCCATATTGATCTCAGCAAAAGCTTTGTAAAGCTGTTAGATCTAGATCTATGATATGCGTCGCGTCATCGTGGTTTTTCAAAACGAAAGTCGAGTGAAAAATTGAGCAAGAAACCGTCAATGAACGCTTGAAAACTGTAAACAAGCTATTCGTACAGAGCTATACACAGCTTTAGTTTCGTATTTTTAATCATTAAGTACCGGTAATTATAGGTGTCAGGACGTTCCGTATAATCTGTTACGAGAATACTCGTAGCCCGGACCAGCAGTCATTACGAGAAAACTCGTAGCCCGGATAAAAAGAGTTAAATTACAAATACAAATTTTTGATTAAGGTCGTTTTCAATGAAATCTTTTTATAAAAACTAAATGTTATAGTAGGTAGGACAAACAGCTTAGTTAACGGCTTTAGCGAGGCGAGCATCGCAATTTTCGGTCATCTTTACACACTCCTCACGCCTCTCAATGAAGTCGTATCGTAATATAATGGGGTTGTATTAGTGTAGCGTGCGCCTTACACAGAGTCCAATTTTGGGAAAGTTGATCCCAGCGCAATGGCATATTGAAACGTGATATTTAGACCTCTCTTTCTTTTTCTGTCTTGTGGTGGCTCCAACACCAGCAAGTGTTTCTGATAGGTTGCTATAAATAGATATTGAAATTCCTGTTCTTAAGATACTTTTTTCGTCTTTATATGTCAAATAGAAGTTACTTAAAAAGTTAAATGAAGTTTTAGACGCGCTGCATCAGACCTTCCACTATTTTTCTCTGGTAAATTCGGTACTGTTAGAAAGAGAATTTAATATTCTGGATTGTGTTAAAATTCCATAATAATAAGTTAAATGGAGCCCATTCTATTTCTAGAGTTATTTGAATAGGACCCATTTTCAATGAAAGCCCGGCAGCACAACAAATATGTAAATACTATGTTGGACCACATGGTTATCAATAGAACAATAAGCTCTTCCCCTTTTTTTTATCAACCAATCATGTGGCCTATTCAAAGACCATCTGGTCAAAAGTTTAACTCGAATGATTGGACAAGAGATCAAATTACAGTGGAAACCTGATATAACAGGGATGGTGGGACCAAAGCAAAATCCGTTATATCAGATATTCAAGGGAAATCAGCAAACATCCCCATTATCGCTATCATTATGGGCAGGAAAGATGATAATCAATGTAATTAGTGAATAGACATGAGTGGGTACAACTGCCACTGGACCCTAGGCTAGTAGAAGTGGAAAGAGTAAGACAGCGCAACACGGTTAGGCTTGCTCTCAGTACTCAGTCTCACTTCGCTGTTGTTAATAATCATTTTATGTGTGTGGTCATTTACCATTGTGCGGACACGCTGCTTTGTCTCACGAGCATAGCCTAGTCCTACTTTACTTGTTGGTTCACACTGCGACAGGAGGCTTCAGGCCTAGCCTACCCTCCATCCCCCCGGGTACACACCTACAGTTAATGTTATTAGTTAAAATAATGCACTAAGATAGGGGGATTCCGGTCTGCCTGGTTTTCACATTCATGATTCAGTATCGTCAATGTAGAAGAGGGGTTCCTCGTTTGAAGCCTCATTGTATTTGTATCGACACCCCCTCCAGTCCCCTTCCCCTATCACCTCATATTATTGTCTGTTGTTATGATTACATAGTTAAATCGCTTATATATGTGTGTAGTATTAGGTAGGTGCATCTTGGATTCCCTGTTATAAGAGTAAGAAATTGGGGCCTGATGGGTCCCTGCTATACTATAACCAATACATTTTAATGAAGATAAAGAGAAAATAAAAGAGGGGATTTTAAAATTCCCCGTTACATAAATATGGTTTCCACTAATGAATTTAAATTGACAGGAAGGTTTGGCCTTTCAGAAAGAGTGTCACTTCACTTTGTTACATAGTAAACCTATTGCACAATACATATGATACCAGTAGGCCCTAAATATATATATATCTTTTTGTTGATATTGTATGATAACTCAAGTGGTTGATTTCTTTAGCCAGAAACTTTTTAATGCATCGACAAAATGTTTCAAATTTTTACCATTGGAAGCGTAATAATTGTAATCGTAATTAATACGTTAAAATTTCTTAGTATAATATAATAAGTTTGTCAATAAAAAGTATCCTAAACCACATGACAAAATTTTAGAAACTGTCATTTTCAATTAAAATGTGCAATTGATAGATTCTTCCAAACTTACTCGAGCTATGCAATGAAAAAGGAAATATAGATGCCTTTAGTTAGGTAATCAAAGATGCTTTTACTTTTATTATCCAGAGTTGACTAAGTTCATCCAGTATCGGTTAATTCAAAACTAAATCAGTGATCACGGTCACGTTACTTACAAAAATACTACGCCCTTTGTATAATTTACTAGCAATGTAGCAAACCCGGTTGATCTATCTGTCCTAAAAGTTTGTAAAGAACAGACAGGGTGGCTTGATGCTCAATAGTAATAGTCGTTCAGGCCGCAATAATTATCAAGCCTCAAAACAATATCCAGCACATGATGTAGAAGTAAAAAGTCATTCTTATACATGTAAATACAATAGTGCGTATCTCCGCAGTGTGGCTGTGCTCAAGGTGCTTTACAATGACTATTACTATTACTATTACACCCTCTTCATGGGTGCCAGCGGCTGAGCACACTGAATCCTGAGACCCAAATTTCACCCCACTTCCAAACCTGAAAATTGGCTAGTAACACTACGCGGTGAATAGACAACACGACATGGTGAAAAAAAAACTTTACATTATATTTATATATAGCTGGTTCTGTACACAAAAAAAGTGGCTGAAGTCAGGTTTTTTTCACTGGAAATAGCCAAAGGATGACGAAGCATAACTCAAACCGGTGAAACCTGAGATTGTCACCATGATGTTATATCGCGAATCCAGATCTCTTGAAGTTGAATAAACCTGAAATCTGACACCCATGACCCTCTTCTTATTCTAAAATTAAAATCTATCTCTTCTCTTCTCTCATTCTTTTTTCACTAGCCTTTCATCTTACTTTTTCCATGGGCTCGGAGATAAACCTTAGGAGCTGACATTACAGAGCCCAAACTCCAAATAACTATCATCCTTGCATAGAAAACTAAATGAAAATGACATCCACTTTTAATTTTAATCTAGGTCTTTCACAATCTCTGTAAATCAAGTCAGATTTATTTAATTAGTTGATAGATCTAATATGTAATTCATTATACGGTGTGTAAGCCTATATAACGCAATAGAGTATCTGTAAGTTAAGTGTAAGCCTGCATAATATAGTTAGGCAAATAAGTAAGATAAGCAAGGCCAGCCAACATGACTGAGACAATTTATTAATTGCTATTATTAATATTAATAGTAGTATTGATGCATTGCATTTGTATTTTCTATCAGACCAAAATATATTTTCTAGGCTATGTTTACCTGTAGGTGATAGCAAATTTATGGAAAAAGATTGCTTTTATTACTTTTAATAGTAATTAGTATTAGTAACAGTAGTTCTCCAGACCAGGAACAACGGTTTGCAGTGAATTCATAATTAATAATAATACATTTGTAGTATTAGTAGTCTCTTTATGATTCTCTCAGCCACAAAAGATAATAGTAGTAGGCCATGGTTATAATCTAGGTACAGTATGTAGTTTGATTTAGAAATAATATTGGACAATGGTCATACATGTATTATAATTATTCTTCCCAATAGAAAAAAGGTGTACTTCAAGGATGCATTTTATCACCTCATCTCTTCACACTTCAGTCTATACACTGAACAAATTGTATGTGATTGGGATGCTGAAATAGAAACACTGGTCATAGGCATAGGCAGATCAAACGATTTAAACCTGCGATACCACTCTGGTCACAGTTGTTGTATTGAATTTTACCAATGTCCACTACTTTGGTGATATCAGGGTATTCCTAGACTGAGACTGCGTTCTTGTAAACAGCCAAGAGTTCTTTTGCAGGCGTACAACATATTATACACATGGGAACTCCGACATTATAGTCCGTTTCAAATAGGACTTGGCACTCTTTATCCTAGCAACTTAAGGGTAGGGGACAGAAGGAAACCCGAAAAAATGTTTGGATTTCAAATTCAAGCCTGCACGGGTTTGAACCAGGGGCCTTTGGCTTGGTAGTGGTAGGCCAGATTTAATAAAGACAAAAACTATGCATATAAATACATGTATAGGAGAAGGTGAAGAAAAGGAGATTAAAATAAACGACACATCCCTAGAATTAGAATATGAGGAAGATTTCAAATATCTAGGCTCCGTAAAAGCATCAATTGCTAACTGTTCTAAAGATATAATTATATAAAGACCAGAATCGCAATGGCCAAAATACGGATAATTCATCTAAATCATCTCTGGAAAGACAGAGGTATATTAAAAGCCTTAAAAGTAAAAATACTCAGTCAAAGTATTACGTGCAGTATGGCCAGTACTACCGGTACTTTACGGAAGTGAAGCATGGACCCTAAGAAAATTGTCCGCTGAATTGTGGTTCTATCGAAGACTTCTAAAAAGAGTGAGTCATAGTCATACTGCGAGAAGGACAAACATTGACATTCTTGAAGAATGGACACAACAGCAAGTCTACTAAAAGCAGTCTATGAAAGAAGATTAAAATATAGGTCACACCATCAGAAACAAACGGTGCACCCTGATGAAAGTTGTTACACAAGGTAGGAGGCGACGTGGAAGACCATCAGCCACATATGCATGAGCGACGTATTTAGTAAAGAAGACAAACACCGGAGAGGTGGAACTGTATAGATTGGGCGATGTCAGGACAAAATGAAGGGAGTTTGTCAGGACCATGATGTCAGCTAGCATCAAGAGTGATGATGATGCCTACAGGTAACAGTAACAATTATTCTAATTTAAGCTTACTTCTACCATACCATATATCTTATATTTGTTGCTTCTGGCTGGTAGAAATCTGGAATCTATAATCTAAATTTAGATCTAGTATATGTAGTTCTGTATCTTGCTATTTGGATTTGTAAGTCAAGATCTAGAAGTAGAAGATAACCTACTTAAACTACTTATAACAAATAGAACTAATTTTTTCACAACCCTAATTCACACCATATATACGGACTGCGATAATTCTCAAAGTTAACTTAAAGGGAATTTCTGTCAGGCACTAATTAATAATAGTTATTGTTTTGTCCTATGATGGAGTAAAATGGAACATCAAGGCCCAGGTCTAAATTATTAAAAATGTCTGTTGGTGGCATAAAGGAAAACAAATTTGTATACTTAGTCAACAAAATTAAATGATTTGAACGAAAAATCTCTTGCACAAATTTGGGTTGCTTTCCCCCTTCAGAACGATCTGTGAAATGATTTCAGCGGATTTATCGATGAACGTTTACACAGACAAACACACAGAAACAGAGGATTTTATGTAGATTCAGATTATGTCTTGTAAAACAAGACACTCCATGAAAAAAGAAATATTATCCTATAAAAATAGGGACGAAGACGTTTATTATCAAATTTAATAAAATTATCAACAATTCAATCTCTTTCGCACTTTATTAAATGCCATTTCACTTTGATATTTGAATGTCAGTGCAGTGTCATTACGCTGCCAAACAAAAGTAAAATAAAATAAATAAAGAGGGAAGGGAAAAAAGGAATGACATTGACAAGCACATTTTAATACAGTTACAGATTTCCACATATTTCCTTTCACTTTCTGTCCACTCATCCACAGAAAATTTGATTGCGGTGATCTAAACTAGCTGATGAAAATAGCCAACAATTGATAATAATAATAAGCTTAACAAAATCAACATCCATTCATACCTGAGCAAAAGACAACTTGATAAGTATGATTTCCTCAAACAACCATAACCAAGCAATAAACAAAGGCCCTTATAAAATCTGACATATTGATTAAGTATTGGTGAACAATTTTGTGGCAAGAACCCCTGGCAAAATTATTCAACTTTACCAAGAACCAAGAACTTCGTAATTTTGCTTGCCCTGATCATGCCGCCAGTGTATCAGAGATTAAATCTGATTTTGGTTAATTATATGAATCAAATAATGAAATGGAGAAAGCTCATCTCCAAAAACCGTACACATTTAGGAATCTTATTGATGAACGAGAACAGTAAACAACCCTTATTTGACAGGACATAATTTATGAGATAATCTCATTATTGTAAAGACCAAGCATGAACATCTTCCAAACCATCCTATGAATCATGAATATGCACAACGAATGTGTACAATCAATTCCTCAAATCTATGGATATAATAAACCAGTACATATACATTACATTCATAAATAAGCTAAGAAATTCAATTCCATTCCAAAAAATTCTGAATCTTTTATCAGCTGATAACATATAATCAAGACAATATAACTATTCATTTCTAGATCTGAATTATTCTTCATTTCTTTTTTCTTCACCCGCCTGTGAAAATGCATCAATTATTGCCATTGCATTCAAACAAATAAAACAAAATCAAAAACTTTCATTGATTTAAGAAGAACTTGTTGATCTACTCTTCACTCCCATCTTTAAATAAAACTTATAATCCTATGAACATATGGAATTTAGAGCAGTATTTGAACAAAGGTTCTCTGAACACTTTAAATTTTTTAATCCAGAAAAGAGAGAGAAATAGAGCAAATTGACAAATTATATCAAATTAAATCTTACTGATCTGAACTCATTTATTATAATGATTTTATACCAAGCCTGTTAGCTTGAAATGTAAAAAAAAACAGAAAAAAGAATTATATAACATGACTTCATTTAAAAATGTACCAATATATCATTTCTCTTTACTTATTCTTGGAAGGACATGAGGAAAATTATTTAAAACTTCTTATGATTCACTCGTCACTTACAAGTATTTCTTTATGGTGTTTCAAGTCAAGACAGTTATGAATGCACAACCAAATACTAATAATAGTAATAAAGCACTTCATAAAAATCCAGTGATCTTGACGAGCATATTTAAATACATTTTAATTTTGGTAATACACTTTCGGGTGATGTCAATACAAATTCCTCAATGGCATGTGAATGGCATTTGCAAAAGAAAAGCAGGATGTTTCAAAATATTGAATACTTTAACAAAATATTTATGTATATTATATATAATTTTACACTTATCAAATTGTATACAATCATATATATTTTCATTTACATAATATATATATATTGGTGCAGCTTAGCATCAGTTACGGATCATCTCTGTATTTTTGATCTGGAGAGGATAATATGTGTTATACATATAGGTATTATTATTAATATAAGTTTAAGCTAATTGCATTTTTTTTTTATATGTGTTAGTTTTGCAAACATTTTTTCATAGAAATGCCAAATGTAAACTAAAAGCAAACGTTTCTGATGGAAACAAATGACCCAGTGAAATTACTTTGATAAACTGGTGATGGTGTGTTGTTGGCATCAGTTAATTTTAGTTTAAGGCACTAATATTTATATAACACTGGACAATGTATGATTATCTGACCATTATTATTCACATGACTTGCTCTTACATCTCATTACATTGACCCCAGAGATAAAATCATTTAAATAAATAAAGGAAAACAACTTTAAAAAACTGTGTCAAATCTTATAAAGGCAAAAATAATTGAAAAAAGTACAGAAAAGTAGAACTGCGATTAGAGAAAGAAATTTGATATAATTAGACAAAACCTTTAAAGAGGAGAGCAAAATAAAACTTGAAATTAACATCTACATATTGCTTGTTTTGATAATTATAGCTATTTATTTTTAGTGTCAAAGGGGCATGCCACGTATGTATTTTGATCATTACTTTATCTTAGCTTGAATCTGAGCTTAGAAGTCTTTCATTTTTTCTTCTGGATCCAGGTTTAAATCAGTTTTGCAGAACTTAGATTGGCTAATTTGATTAAAAGATGTATCCCCACAGGCGCTAGATTTTAAATCAGTTTTGCAGAACTTAGATTGGCTAATTTGATTGAAAGATGTATCCCCCACAGGCGCTAGATTTTAAATCAGTTTTGCAGAACTTAGATTGGCTAATTTGATTGAAAGATGTATCCCCACAGGCGCTAGATTTTAAATCAGTTTTGCAGAACTTAGATTGACTAATTTGATTGAAAGATGTATCCCCACAGGCGCTAGATTTTTTAAAAAAACAACCAAACCCCAGAGGTTTTTTAATCTTGTCTACAGACTTTATAAGCCACCAATCACTTTGAAATGTTACCATTAATTAGATGTAGCATGAGATTAAAACATTTTTTAGTCAAAAAGCCATGATTCGTAGAAGTTGAAGAATAAAATTTTCATTTTTGGAATTTTATGAATTGTTTTGCTAGATAGACATTTTAAATGAAGATTATTTGCTTTCAATAGGCCTAAAACCATTGAAATTACTACAACAACAAACCTTAAAAAACTAAGTTTTGAAATAAATGAGTGCACAAGGGGTGTGTGATTGTTTACAAATCTAGACAGAAAAACAGATAACATCTAGATTCTGGATCTGATTTCAGGGATAGGAAAAGATACAAATATTCATGTGACTGAAATCTAACAATGCCTCTTAATGTTTTCTCTACATCAAGTATAGGTCTAGATATAGGTCTAAAAATTTTGAAACCTGGGATTGACTTTCTTCTGAAACTTATATTAGGCCAAAGACCTACATTCAAGATCCATTATTATAAGGCCAATCGCTTTTGGCTGGGAAACGGAAAAGAGAGATGCAACCAAAATTTATGTATCTTCTGCTAGAGTTAGCACAAGTTTTACAGTTCTCAGGTAATATAGAAGAAAATTCCATTTAAATAAAAAAAGAAGGCAACATTATGTTTGTTATGACCAGATGTTTTAGTTTGAAAAGTGGATTGGGCAATAAAAAATATTATTTTAATATATAATTATAATACTATCAGTTGACTACAGGTTCTAGTCACGAGTCACAGGAGACAAATAGAGAGGAATGAACTTTAACTTTAAGATAAAATGAATTATAAGGAAGAAATAAACCATTCTGTAAGTTTGAATCATTGTTTTTAATAACAAGTCATAATTCAGGATGATCAGAGAGAGCACAGCAAAACAACAATAGGATATTGGATGATAGATTTCAAAATTATGTAAAATTAGTAGGTTTGGATTTGAAATCAATTACTAAAAAAAAAATTAGAAAATAGGCAGGCAGTTGCATATTGACATGTCTTTTCCTTCCGTAACTGGTGCTCCCCTGCATCGACATATATATAAAATAAATCAATCACATTTCATGCAATGTGTCCATTGTCTTAAATAAAATAGTCAATAACAAAACATTACCAGTACCTGTCCCATTAATATTGTTGGTTCCAAGCGAGGTTAAATAAAAAGATTACTTAAAATATGACCGATGCCTGATTTATATACTGAGCGTCACAATTAAATTCCAACTTTAGAAATAGTTATATCTCCAAAAGTATTATATAGATCCAAATAAAATTCATACCAATGCTGGAAAATTCTTTTGTCTCTTGCCTGTCCAAAAATTATTAAAAAGTAATCAGATCTTCATATAACACTTTTAAAACACGCACCATGGTCAAAAATTGACCCTACAATAATACGGTGTTGTTTATTTCCTTTCTTCCTATCTTGTGCACCATTCAGTCGGCGTTCAATCTGACTCTCAATTTGGTTGCTAAGCCGTGATGACGTTTTTAAATTATTTTCAAGCATTGCTTAATATGAATTATCATCCTCAAAGCTTTCACTCAGCCATGCCGAAACTTTCCATTACTGAAAGAAACGAAGCCATTGGCATGCATATTGCAAGAGCCTCATTAGCAGCAATTGCGTTACAGTTTAATTATTCAAAGAGAATGTAAACAGAGGTTGATCTAAATGTATAGTGACACTTGCGATGTTGATGATATTCTAGGACGTGGCAGCAAAAGAAAGATTTCGACAAGAGGATTGTGAAATCATTCGGAGCCACACTGACAATCCATTCTGCTCAGTGAGAGAGACATCATAAGATTACATTTCAATGACAACGATCTGTCAATAATTAAAGGCGGATGGATTAATATGTTGTCAGCCCTACGTTGGAATCCTGCTGACAGAGGCACATTTTGCTCAGTGGTTGGAATTGGCAGAGAGACAAACTAGATAGCATCTATCTGTGAAAGTTCAGGCAGGAAAGGAATCGTTTTTAATCACCAAACATATCTAGTCTTCTAGGCACGGTTTCTGCAAGGTTACATCAGCACCATCTTAGGACCACACGTTTTGACATTCTTTATGGCTCGCAAAGATGCCACCTAACTAATGCTTTACCTAATTACGATGTTGAAGTGTCAGAATTTTACTCGTCATTGTATTCCGTTGATTACTCTTTTTTGAGAGTTTTATCCGTTTGATTCTGATGGCAACGTGCTGCCAACTAAATTTCCCTTCATTCGGTACCATTTGGATTCAAATTGACTTCACCGTGTCTGAGCTATTTGCCGTTAATAAGTGGTTACTTAATTGTGACACTCAGTATACTTTCTCAAGATGGTTTAAAAAATTATATTAAATAAGCAAACAAAAAAATTAAATAAAAATACCCCACCAAAAACCCTGTTAAGTTATTAAAAAGAGAGAGATGTTTTCAGTACTGTACATTAAATAACCCATATATGTTACTTCTTGATGAAAGAATATTTCAAGGTGGCCAAGGAAAAGGAAAATTTTACATTTCAGGAATGGGCTGTATGTTTATAACCTTTTTGTTTGTTAACAAGCCATATCAGGGATCCATTATTGCTATATCTCATGGTCATTGCGGTGGTTGAGATGGATCTGGAATGATAATAAATACACAGTTGATAAACAATAAAAATGCCTAGAGGTGATTTATGAGTTACATTTAGGATTTTATGAGCATAAGGACATTTCTTGTCGACTAGAAGCAGATAATGCATAGGAGTAGATGACCTTTAACCTTTAACTTTAAAAAGGCATTACCAACATAACATCTACAAGATCTAAAATGAGTTAAAGAATGCAAGAAAAAGTTTCAGGCTGAAAGTAATAATTGAATTAAACTCCATTCAGAATAAGGCAAATAGTTGCACACTCACACATAAACTAACGCACACACAAACACATACACACATCTAAATTGAGAAAATTTCCTGGACAATTAAGGCAGTTGAAATGCTATAAAGACTGTTCCAAAATGTAATACCTGCTGGAAAATATTGATAATACCAGTCAGTTATTAATAAAGCAGCAAGTGTTGAAACAAGAATAGAACGTAATGAACGCACATTGAAACCCAAATTAAAAACAAAAACTTTATCCTCTAGTAATTTCTTCCTGAAATCAGAAATTGTCCTGAAAAGTAGTAGCCTGCCTGACACGCTTTTATCAAATTCATGACCCTTTAATTACATTTAATGATTTTCTCTCATCTCGTTAGGAGAATAATAAATATTACAATTTTCAATCACATAGAACTGTGAATTGATGTTGCAAGAGTATACAGGTGTCCAGGCACAATGAGTAAAAAAAAAATCAGACCAAAGACATCGCAAAGGACAAACAATACATATGTTTCTACATTAACTTTAAAGCGCGTCTAAACCCTACTGGAATGAATAAATGTCTCACCTTTACATTCTGTTCACTATATACACACAATTGTAAGTAAAGCAGTGGATAGTTCTAGATCTATCTAAATTGTTTAAATGTCACATATATACATGTATATATATTTGCTCCTTTATTTATATCAATACTAGGCCTATCTCACTGCAGGAAGAGAGAAAAAAAATCACTTCCGGCTTGAGCTTTGTCAACCCGCCATTTACTATTTCGTCACCTATTCAAACCGACGACGGCAACCCGAAATTTGATTTATCCGACCAAATTCAGACTTATCAGACCTCATAACCATTTATCAGACCAAATTCAGACTTATCAGACTTGCTGGACACCCTGTATATAGATTACTTTATTCACATTGTGTTTACCCTTTTTTCGAATTTCCATTTTCCATACAGTCCATAAATAGTCTCATTATTACTCTGAAACCGTAAAGTAAACAATTGAGCCTGTGTGTTTATAATTGATGCAAATGATAAGAAGCCATTCACTGCATTAACATTTCAAGGAATATCCCTCCCTTTTTCTCTACATATACACATAAACACAAATTTTCTTCAATACCCATAATTGACCTACCTGAGACAGTTCTGACTTCCACCTGAATGATACCAACACCCTCTAGCTCACTGGGTATGCTTACATCCAGACTGCTCTTTTTGTTGACAATCTCTCCCTCTGCCATCAAATCTGAGGTTTTCAAAACTTCAAATGTCCCCCCTTGCCAAAACCTTGAGCCAGCTGCCACATATAGATAAAATGGAATGATATTATATGTCAGGATGCGATATGTAATGGGTCAATCAAAGCTGGGGTTGTTTGTATTAGTAATCAAGAAATCATTTACTCAATTTTATCTCATATTAATCAGCAGTCAAATGAGAAATAATTCAACATTTGATTCTTAAGCTATGTAAATGTAACATGTAATGACTGACAAAAGTATGTCATGGGTCATTTCTTTGATATACCACTTATAACCTTCATGCACATCCTTTAAAGAAACAAAAGAAGTTCAAAAGCATCACAACATTCTGAATCTAATAACGCACTCTAGATCAAAGAATATATAAATGCTATGGAAAATATTAAAAAAGTAAAAAAAAAAAAAAAATGTAAATTTTAATTTAAAAGGATAATGAAATAAGCATACCTGACTTATAACTTAACTCTCCTAAAATGGTGTTGTAAACTTTCTTTAATCGCCAAATTTTGCGTAGATTTAACAACTCCATTAAAAAGTTATCTTGTGTGTTGGAAGCCATTTCAGCCTGAACTTTTTTAATTTTTTCGGCCCCAGATGACAAAACTCCTGCAGCTGCAGAAAGACTCTGAAGATTGAGAGCAAAAAGCAAAATAACAAATTAAATAAATAAATTTGAAATTAAACATAATAGGCCTCCGTCTGACAGATCCGACCCTGCGCCTGGGCAGTGTATTTTCAGGAAGTGTGGTTGCTCAGATCTTGACTTTTCCAGAGTACCGTACTCAAGAGGAGAGACAGCATCAATACATCTGAGTAGAAGAAGTTTGCAGGGGTTTTTCTCTAAATCATACCATGGTAGGAGTTAATTTTGCTAGGGCAGTGGCCGGAATGGCCTGCTCTTATTGATTTTCAACCACCAGAGTTTATTTACATGCACAAAGACACATGGGCCCTCCGAATTTATCGTCCGTCTCCGATAGGACTAGCACTTATATCCTACATACCGCAGGATAGGAGAGCAGAAGAAATTTTAAAAATCGGATTTCAACATAAAAGCCTGCACATAAATGTTAAAGGGCCCTATATCTGCCCTCATTTGATTCAATTGCAACCAGAAGGCTTTATCTTTTTGGCCTATATAAAAAAAAAGCGAGAGAGAGAGAGAGAGAGAGAGAGAGAGAGAGAGAGAGAGAGAGAGAGAGAGAGAGAGAGAGAGA
>JASKDV010085676.1:0-14996 GCA_032466395.1 Aegires albopunctatus | reverse complement strand
TTAAGTATTTATTGGCCCCGCACAATTAACAATACCCAATTGTGGAAATACACCACACAATACACCCCGTTGAAATTGAAATTAAGAAACGAAAGTGGAGGTGGATAGGCTACACTAACAGGAAATAAGAAACATCAGTAACAAGGCAGGTTCTTACCTGGAATCCACAAGGTAAAAGAAAAAGGGGCAGGCCCAGAAACACGTGGAGAAGAGATTTAGAGGCGGACCTAAGACAGATGGGTAAGACCTGGAAGGAAGCCGAAAAGACTTCAGGAAATCGGACGGACTGGCGTGCACTGTTTGATGGCCTATGCACTTAGATCTTCATAATATAATTAGTAAGTTGTTAATTGAATATTATATTCTACACTTATACTTATCAAATAAAATATCCTCTTCATTGTTTTTTTTTTCTTATAATTTTATTTTTTAATATTGAAAGTAACTCTCAACCTAGTTGAGTTCTGTCAGTTTGATAAACAGAAGAAGTAGAATGTTTATTTATTAATTTATTATAGTTATAATTTATTTTGTATGATTTGACCCACTTTCCACCGTTAGGCTTTATCGCATCCTATTTTGGGAGTGTTGTATGATGTAACGTTTTTATATATTGTTTCTTTGAAATGGTTCTGGGTAATTAGTGCGTGAATTACGAATTACGATAGTGTCACGTGGCCAAAATAAATAAATAAAAGAAAGAAATTCCTTTTTAATCCTATTATTATCTCCTTTCTCCTGTTTCAAGATTCCGTATTCTATTGATACTTCTTTTTCCTTTATGTCCATTCCTCTCTCTCTCTCTCTCTCTCTCTCTCTCTCTCTCTCTCTCTCTCTCTTTCTACCTCTCTCTCTCTTTCTCCCTCCCTTTCTACCTATCTCTCTCTTTCTCCCTCCCTTTCTCTCTCTCTTTCTCCCTCTCTCTCTCTCTCCCTCTTCCATGTGCTTTTTAAATAATCATCGTCGCAAACTTCATCTTCTCGTCATCAAAACCATTATAAAATGAATAGGCCTAAAAGTCATAACTAGAGTCAATGGGAGACACATTGTACCTAACTCCGTCACTTTCTCCCTTATTTTTTTCTTCGGATTCTTATCCTACCCTACTCACCCACCTCCCAACCATCAACCTCCCACCACCCTCTCCCTTACATACAATCTTATCCATCCACCCTAATTTTTTCTTTTACTTCAGTTAGCCAAGGAATGTGCCCCGAAACAAATTCCATCAGTCACGATTGTGGTGTAGTGTTAAATGCACCACGGCAGAGAGGAAATGATGTTGCTGATGATGTTTCAAACGATATACCAAAATATGAATTGACAGATAATACTGATTCTACTAGATCCATGGTAAATCAAACTGCTTCCCTTTTAAATTCTGGGATTACGGTCAATCTTACCAAGATCAAGCATCATGAGGAAGAAAAAAGTATGTACTTTCATTATTATTATTATTATCATCACCATCATCATCTTCTTCATCATCATCATCATCATCTTTATTTAATTTATTTTTGTATTATTATTTTGTTAATTTTAATTTTATCATCATCATCATCATCATCATCATCATCATCATCTTCATTTCTTTTATTTTTGTATTATTATTATTATTATTATTATTATTATTATTATTTCGCTTATCATTCTTACTTGAATTGTTAATGTGGCTGTAGTTAATGCTGAAGTGTTTGCTGCTTTTGTCGTTGTTGTTGTTGTTGTTGAAGTTTTTATCGTTGATGTTGTTGCTGTTATTGTTGCTGCTGTTGTTATTTTTATTGTTGCTGATCTTGCCGTCATCATACTTCGATAGGCCTAATACTAATACTTTTATGAGGTAGGGAATAGCCAGGTTATCATAATATTATAATATACCAAGTAAAGAACACTCACTTACTGATGAACTGAAAGACATGGAAAAAAAAGTTATAGGACAGGAGATAGGTAACCTGACAAAATTTCATTCTTATCTTCGGATTGGCTGAACCAGAATTGTGGACCGAAAGGTGACTGGTTGAAATTTCTTCTCGATCTTTGTTTTGTTTGTTAATTTTTGGTAGTTTGTTTCAAACAATTTTTATGGGTGTTCCTTTTTTTCTTCTTCTTTGTTTTGTTTAGTTTTAGTGGGGTTTTTTTTTTTAATTTCTTTTTAGCAAGAAAATGTACTGATTGCTTCTCTCGACTCAGGTAGAAAAAGATAACGTAGATTCAAAAACTCCCCTCCCCCCCCCCTTTTTCCAGATAAATCATGATAGGAAGGAAAGAAAGGGGTGGGGGGGGGGGGAACGTAAAAGATAAAGGAAAAATCTACATCCTACTCAATTTAGAATCATAAAATTAATAAAAATAATAATAATATGATATTGAAATTTGTCATGAAATTGGCCTCAGATAGGCCCAATGATTTCAATTTTACATTATTATAATATTTTGTTCATGTGCAAATCGATGTAAGGCCTGCTTTTAATAATTATACACTTAAGCCGCCCGCTAAGTACACGTCCTTTTGACGTGAGAGAACGCTACATATCAAGAAATGTCATACATTATATTCATTGTAAATTTGTCTCAATCGACCAGATATATCTAAGAACAACCTCAACAACGACTACCACCGGCACAACAACAGCGAAGATAACGATGACCTCAACGGGGCAAAAGCGAAGGAAGACGACACTCCAACTCTAACCCGCATTTTAATCGGCTTGTTTCTTCCATTCGGTATCGGTCTATTTTTCATAACTCTCTGCATTGTCATGGCCAAACTGTGTGTTCACTATGAAGCTCGTCCTGGCTTCGTGAGGTGCATTGATTGCTGCAGTGAGAATTTATGTCCTCATCATGAGTCCCAGATCCCTACATCCTACGCTGCCGTAAACATGCTTTAAGGTCAGAGGTTTGGCTCTGTTGAGCTTTAGGTTAACTCTTGTGTAAAACTAAACGTTGCTTGGTCAGAAAAGCCTTCAGTCATATCCATGCATTGTGCCCAGCATGGCATGACAACTCTTGAAGAAGATTTTGTCAGACGTGCAGGTTACTTTAAATTATACTCTTAGCACGGCTTGATTCGGTTTCATTTTCATAACTGCGCCAAGTAACATTTTGTCAACAATTAATTGAAATTAGCAAGAACGAGAGAAACAATAAACTCATTGTTTAAAAAAACTTTGCCTGTGGTGGGTTGTGTGAGTGGACGTCGTAGTATAACAATAATTTGTGTGCATGAATATAGGTGGATTTAATGAATGAATGCCTAAAATCAATGAATGAATGAATCAAGAAATCAACCAATCCATCTACAATCAACCAATCAGTCAAGTCGTTCTACCTATCATTCATTTAATTCATCAATCCACCAATAAATCCATCATCCATCCATCAATAAATAAATAAATCTATCAACCAATCAATTAATCTATCCATCAATCAATCTATCCATCCATTAATCTATCCATCAATCAATGAATGAATCAGTCAATGAATGGATGAATCAATCAATTAATCTATCCATCAATGAATCAATGAATCAGTCAGTCAATAAATGAACCAATCAATTAATTAATCTATCCATCAATCAATAAATGAATTAGACAGTCAATAAATGAATGAATCAAGATATCCATCGATCAATAAATTAATCTATCCATCAATCAATCAATGAAACAGTCAGTCAATAAATGAATGAATGAATCAATTAATCTATCCATCAATCAATCTATGAATCAGCCAGTCAATGAATGAATGAATCAATCAATTAATCTATCCATTTATCAATCTATCCATTAATCAATCAATGAATCAGTCTGTCAATAAATAAATGAATCAATCAATGAATCAGTCAGTCAATAAATGAAGGAATCAATCAATTAATATATCCATCAATTAATCAATGAATCAGTCAGTCAATAAATGGATGAATCAATCAATCAATCCATCAATGAATGAATGAATCAGTCAGTCAATAAATGGATGAATCAATCAATCAATCAATGAATCAGTCCGTCAATAAATGGATGAAGCAATCAATCAATCAATGAATCAGTCAGAATAAATGGATGAAGCAATCAATCAACCAATGAATCGCTCAGTCAATAAATGAATGAATGAATCAATTAATCTATCAATCATTCAATTAATGAATCAGTCAGTCAATAAATGAATGAATCAATCAATTAATCAATTAATCAGTCAGTCAATAAATGAATCAATCAATCAATCAATCTATCAATCAATGAATCAGTCAGTCAATAAATTAATCAATCAATCAATCCATCCATCTATCAATAAATCGATCAACCAACCAATTAATCTATCCATCAATCAATTCATCCATCAATCAATTTATCCTTCCATCCATCAATCCAATCAATATATCTAACTGTCTATCAATCAATCCACCAATCAATACATTGACAAATAAATTGATCAATCATCACATCAACCAACCAATCAAACCATACATCAATCAATCAACTCATGAATCACTATTAAATCAATCAACTGTTCAATCAATCATTAAACATGTACCAATAAATCAACTATTAAATCAATTAACTAACCACGCAATTATCTAATGATATAGCAATTAACCCAATCTTTTTTTTTTCCAACTCCATGAACATCTTTGATGCTAAATAACCTAACTACATTATTTTGAACGAGTAGATTAACCAACAGAACTAAAATGGATAAAGAGGTGCCTTTCAGAATAGTGGGTTAATTGTATAATCTTTATTAATGTGATATGAAAATTCAAGGAAATCTTTTAATCAAGCCTATCTTCTTTAATATTATGACCATCAGTTATTCTAAGAATCTATCCTGAAGTTCTTATTTGATTTAATGTAAACAATTATTATTGTTACAATTATAGAGGACTCATTCAAATTAAAAAAAAACAATATATGTTCACAATATAAATTGTAGAATAATTTCTTTTTTAATAATTAAATATTTTTTGGGTTGTTCTGTTAGATCCTCTATCAACAATCTGTATCAACCTACTTGATTTGCTATGTATTAGATCTAAAATTGGGAATTACAATTTAATAAATATAGGAAAGAATGAATGGGATATTCTAACTTTTGTTTATGGCGTGGAATGAGTTTCACATTTTGATTAGCCTTCAATTTTAATGAATGGATTTATAGCAATGATTTTTTTGTTTACAATCCTCTATCTACACAATTTTTAGATCACATTCTATAAAGCAACCTGCTTACAAATCTTATAATTTTTATTGGTTATTCAAAGATTCTGTTTTCAGTTATCATCCATATCATCATCATTCAATAAAATAATATACCGGTAATGCTAATTTTCTTTTAAAACATTAACTCCCTCCTATTCCTATGCTTTCATGATCATCTTTGATAAAAATGTTTTAGCTGCAACTCATTGTATTATCATCTTTTCAAAGTTTCGTTGTTGTTTTTTTTAATTATTGTAATCCCGACAATTTTGTATGAAATCCTTCTCACAAAATCCAGACATTCTTGATGTTTTGAGTTATCATCATAATGTTGCACCTACATCACTGATGTTCAAATAAAATCATTTACTTAATTTCAATGTCATTTGGTTTCATTACTTATTCTTCATTATTTCTAATGAAAAGATTTAGTTTAAAAAAATAATACTAAATAAAAAATATATTAATTAGATCAATAAATGCAATTAAAAATGAAATCATGACAGATTCAATTTCTGATAGGGTCCTTGGAAAATGCTCTATACACATGTTCAACACTGTACTAAGGTGTAAAATGAGTACCTATATGTGTAGTCAGGTCTTGTTAATATGCTTGAGGAAAACATCTTTCATTATAGTGAACGCTTCCAATGTTGTCAGAATGATTTGGAATGTAATGGCATTCCAGGGAATGTCAATGAAGCGCATTGTTTACGACATATAGAAATGTGCTATATAAAACTCTCTTTACTTCATGCATTTAGGAACAGAGCTTAAGCGGGTGTATTTTAAATTTTATGAAAATTTTTTGGCAGACTATAACATAAATTATCAAGACATATTATGGTGTAATTGTTTCCTCTATCTCTCAATTAATGATAGAATTCTAAATAAATGGCTTTACTTATACTAATACCACACTATGTGCCGCAGTTTTTCTTGCAAACAATATAAAATAGAAACAAGAAAAAGTTAATGAGAACAGAGATCCAGATCTTTTATTTCATTGTAGCCAATTTCATGAACCGTATGTAACACTAAATTGTTTTATTTGGATATACAGGAAATATTGAGATGAAGAAAAGAAAAGATGCATACTGGGAAATTTAGAAATAGTCAATGTGTTTTCTTTCTCCAATGCATATGGCATTCTGTTGTTTTAGATTATATAATATGCATGTACTTCTAAATAAATTCTCTTATATATTACGATGGTTAGTCTAATAAATTTAATATATAATATATTTGATCATTTTATTCTACACATTTTACAATGAATTTGATCATGGCAAATCATTGCTTCAAAGTCACTGATAAATTGAGCAATCAGCTGATTGGAGCCGATACTTCTTTACTCTTCTGGCAGGCCCAAGTTGTGAATTATTCTGTTTTGTATTGAATTCACCCTTTCCACTACTTTAGCAACATCTAAGTTTTCCAAGACTGCCTTATAAACACCCAAAGTTCTTTTACAAGCATATAATAATGTACACTCGCCTGCCAAGTCTGGAATTTGCAACCCCTCTGCCTCTTATCCTTAACATTAAGTTTCTAGGATAAAATGAGTGCCAAGTCCTATCAGAGAAGGACTATAATTTAGGAGGACCTACAATTGTAAACAAAGAGCAATTTTATTTTCATTTACCTTCTCCTTTGATTGAATACCATCAGTGCTGAACTGGCTACATTGTTACTCCGATTATTGGAATAGGTGAGCAACTTTCTAACTACAGTCTGCCCTCTCTAATCCGGACTTATGTAATCCAAATCCCCCTGTAACACTTTTCTGGGAACAAATGTTTTTCTTATTATTTCTTAATGTTCCTTAATCTGGAAAATTCTGTAATCCGAACAAATTGCTGTAAACGAAGGTGTTCGGATTAGAGAGGGCAGACTGTAATACAAAGGTCTTGACTGATAATTATGGAATTTCTATACCAGTGACCATTGACAGAGTATGGGCCCTAACTCATTGAGGTCAAAGCTAGGCTCCAGCTTGCGGAAACATACAGGGGAACAAGCGCGAGCTAGGTTCGGATTGTTCTGATAAAGACTTTCATTTCATATACTATAATTTCTATCTTGCTATAGCAGAAAAATGAACAAAGCAAGCATAAAAATCAACGGAGCAATAGATTTCATGGTTATGTCAAACTACCGGTACATGCAAAATTTCAGCTCTCTAAAGTGATTAGAACACGTTATCCAAACTGCGCTTTGAAAATGTATAAAAACATCTGGTCCCATGGGATGTGCTTGGCTCAGTCATTAACTGGTCCTTAGTGATTTAAAACATTGAATTTTATAAAGAATGTAAGTAATAAATTGTATTGATCTTTCCTAGACTTACCTAAGAACTATGACAGCACTACACAATTTTGACAGGAAAAAATTATCTGAGAGAGAGTGCCATAAATTGCATTGTATATTTCATTGCAACTTTTAGAGTCTATCTTTGTTATATCATGCATTATTAAGTATAAGGTGAAACAGTCATACTGCTGGTATTGAATGAGAATGAGGAAGAAACACCAAGGGATACAAAGACAATTGATTAAACTTCAGATAAGAATATTATATTGCCATTGTATTTTAATTCATCAAATTAATACAATTTACAAAAATTCCAATGGAGACAGATGATATGAGATTTGCATGCATAAAAAGCTTGATACACTGAAAATAAACATTCTTATAAACCTCATTTTACCTATCAATGAAATGAAGAGGCAGAAAAATAAAATCCAACAAATGGTCATAATGTTGCTATTCAAAAACTTACCAGTAGCAAATAATATGGAGATCTAGGAGACATATTACCATTAGAATGAGACAATGAATCTCTTTGAAAAGCTAAAGAGATAATACAAAGCAAAGATCAATAACAATAATTTCCAGTTCTAAAATTTTGTAACAGGAAATATACTGTAACAAAACAATAAATCAATTCAACAGAGGGATATCTTTTAAGTCAAATCATTAAATGTAGAGTTCCTTTCCAAAATGTTGTAGCTGTTGTTAAAATTTGATTCATGGCCATTTGTTTGAAGTCAATAATACACAGCTCTCAAAGGATCTTTGAAAAACATAATTTTTGTAGTCATGCATTCATCTTTTCCATTCAAACATGACTCTTGATACAATATGTTTTCCTCTTCAAGGTCTATTGTTGATTCTTAAGTATTGTCATGAAATTTTAAATTCCAGAACCAAGATCTATTTTTTTTAAAAAGTAAACATTCAATTTATGAAGATGGTATATGATACAAAATTTTGAAATACGCCTGATTTTATGTTATCTTTTCTTTTTAGAAATTAACTTCAAAGCATTCTCTCAGAATATTTCTTCAATCAAGCACATGGTTTTATTGAATTTTCCCTGATAAAAATATCAATTACTTGATTTCTATGTCACACATATGCATAAAATATTCATTAAACAAAATGGAATACCGCAAAGTGTTCTTGTAGAATTGAAAATAAAATTTACATTTTTAAACAAAATATATACGAATATACACCTTTCGTTACATTGAGGCAAAAAATGCCATGAGACAGAGACTCTAACCTGATCATGAGAAAAAGTAAAACTTGAGCTTATTTTTTCTTTGAATATTGAGCAACTAATCATACTACTGGGAGATCTCAAAATGAGTCTTATCTTTCATATCACACCCTCACTTGTAATTTTCACACATAAAACTGATAATCCGGCTAGCAAACAATCTAGCTTTCGATATTTTATGAAATGAAAATCAAATATTCGGTACGATCATATTTATCTTTGAAAAGCTGATTAATGTTAGAGCAGGCATTGCCTGTCGTTGTCGTTGAGCTAAAATTAAAACACAGAAAATTATCAAGAAAACATCAGAATCTCTTCAGCATATCTTTAACAAATTAAAAGATCAATAGCAATCTTTCCTGATGAAATGAAGTAAGAACAAGCAAATGAAAAAAATAATTGAGTAATGATAAGGCAAAGGGGTGGAGAATATAATATAATGGTGGGATTTCATAACAAATTAAATAAGACATGGATTTCAGATTAATTTGAAACAATTAACAATATATTGTACACACATGTACATACTTATAAGATTAAAGTAAAATCCTATAAAACACACGTGTCAAACTATTAGATCTTAAAACTAGCCTCCTTCATGGAAGAAAGTAATAACATGATATATATAAATCAAGATGTTAAATGGCAAAGTTGTTTTTTTAATTGTTTAAAATTTCCCAATAATTTCCTATACCAAACAAAAATCTCACCTCACAATCCAAACTTAAATAGTGGAAGAGGCATTTGAGTTTGGAAAAGTAAGATAAAACAAAGGAAAGTAAAATATCACAGATCAAGATAAATACCATAGAAGGAACAGGAAAATTCAAAGTTACAGGATAAACTACCAAAATTTGAGACAATACCCGACAACTTGCCTTGAGAGCAGAACTGTATATAAACTTGGCCCTTCTCTAATGCCAGCATGAAAACAAAGTAAATATCACTGTATATAAACTTGGCCCTTTTCTAATGCCAGCAGACCACTGCACTTCAGAATGAATGGCTAAGCTTCTGTAAAAACGATTGCAAAAAGTGTCATGATGCCTAAATGAAAAAACTGTTGAACTCCCTAGTGAAAAGTTATGGGTTCAAATCTTATTGGAGTCACCATAGTTATAAAACGTGGTCAAACCTATTTTCACAAATTGCCTACATTAAGGTGATTTTCTTATGGCTGACACTCTTGGACAGTAAAAAAAATGTTTGGGTACACCAACATGAGTCTTTGGGTGAAGGAGTTTGTTGAAGGCAGGAGGAGCCTTAGTTTTTATATTTACCAACAATCTATGACTTTGTAAGATTAAATTCCATTGGGTAGGTGATGACACAAAGTCTTAAGTCCCAAGTACTAGGCTATTTGAGTTCAAAGTTATAAGCATACTTAGTAGGCCTACAATTGTATGAATCATAGTCATATGACACAAATGTTTCAGTTGTAACCAGGCCTACAACATACTGACACAAAGGTATTGACCAGTATTCAATTCAAATCAGTATGCAATAATAAGTTCCAATAATACAAGCAAGAATCCAAGTATCTGCACACCATTTAGGGGATGTGGTACACAACAATGTCTTAGAGATTGTTAACCTTTCAGCATTTTAAAATTAGCTGATCTTTTTCAATAACTTACCTTTACTTTGTGTCACTACATTGTATAAATTGCCATTCATTTCTCTCTATTTCGTTTCCTGATTATTGTTCATTTAATTTATACAATGTTATACGTTACATAAATAATAATATAGTTTAAAAAATCATTCAAGAATCAAATGTCTCTAAACAGATAGTTATTTCTAATTTTAATCCATGCCTTCAGAGTTTGGTTTGTCTTTGGGTTGGACTATTTTGATTTTTTTTCAGAATATTTTCATTTTGTTGAAATCTGGGGTTTGCTACAAGGAATTAAAGTTAGCATGATAATATATTTTTGAAATCTCATTAAAATCCATTCAACATAAATGTTTTTTTACATAAATTATAACTTTCATTTTGTAAGTTATAGGTAAACACATTATCATATTATGGAACTTTTAAAAACATCCTTAAACGGCAATTTAAAGCTGAAGTATAATTTCATTTCAACATTCCCAAAACTTTCCTGCTTCTTTTAAATACAATAAAAATCAATAGAACATTATCACAGCAGAAATAAATAGATTTTTATAATATTCAAGCAACTCAAAGATGTATGAATCAACACAAAAAAAATGATCTTTTGGTAATGGGAATGGATTAAATACAGATATACACATCTATCTAGATATCTATTTATACATTTTATATCTAAAAATATAGAACAAGCAATATGGTTTAACTTTTTTCATTTTTTTTGGTTAAAACTGGATTAGTGTTTGGGCAAATTCTCTTAAGTAAGAGTCGTGTTTGAGAAACAGGCTGTTTTTGGTGGTTGAATTTGGGAAAGCATAATACTTACAATAAATGGTAAATATAATATGTATAATCAAAAGTATCATCAATAACATATCATATCAGAGGGAAGTTTTCTGCGTCGTCTTTCACTGTAGAATTGAAATTCCAAATTCTGCATGGTCTTTCCAGGTTCTTTTGTCAGTTGACTTCCGTAGTTGCCAGCATTTGTGTTGGGGACGTTGTCGCTGAACATATTTGACTTTTCAGGCAGCTCTTCTTTTTCTCTGATGTTACCCTATGACCAAAAGAAAATGAACAAAAATATTCACTTTTTTGACATCTGTTGCAATCGAAAGACAATGAAATTGATTCTTTTTACTAGTCGGTTCTTCTTCTTCAAATAAACTGACAAAACTCAACAAGGTTGAGTATTACTGTGAATGCGCCAGGAAAATAAAAATAAATAAAAATTGAAGTATTTGATAAGTATTATGTTATTTAACTAACTGTATGTATATCTAAGTACATATGTATTTCACATTGTAGCCTATGCTTAAGAATATCAACACTTTCGCTACTTCTGAAATCTGGATTCAATTTATTCCCCACAATCTTGCAGTGCTTGGGAAGAATGAATGCACATGGCAATCATTTTTAGAGTCAGGGATGTTGTCAGGGACATTCACAGTTGAATGTGGGAAATCTCTTTACAATTACTTTATTTTCTTCACCACATTCTAGTGGGAAAAGGGTAGCCAGTATAGACAGCAAAAGACCTTGTCCGTATGATAGCAAGAAAGTGCTGGTGAATGGCTACTCTCCAGAGATTTGGAATGAACGTAAGTGAAATGGCCCGTCAAAAAAAGTTTTTATGAAAAGTCCAACAGTCTACTTTTGAGTGGAGATAATGTGGAATTATCAAATTATTTGCTGAATAATCTGAGTTTAAAACTTTTTAATCTTTTTTAGGATTAAAAGAATAATAATTCTATGAAAATCATGAGCCTGGGAAGGGAGAAATGATGATGGTAAAATAATACTTTTCTTCTTCTAGTTAATTAAGCAATGATGAAAATGATGTACCATAGACATTTGTTGAAGAGCTCCGTTAGCACTCGGCAGTCCATGAGATCCAATGATAATGATGATGATGATGATGATAGTAATAATGAGGATGGTATGATCATGAGGATATGATGATGATGATGATGATAATTATGATGAAGATGAAAAAATACCATATTTTTCATAAATAAAAATGCCTTGTCACCATTCCTACCTTTGCGTCATAATCTGTCAGAAATCCCCAGTTCTCATCCCTGAAAGGAAAAATATATATAAAGGAGTACTTTAAAAAATGTTATAAATATTAAAGCAAATTATTTTGCAAAAACTATTCAAAATCATAATTGAAAAATTACCTTTCTAAAATGTGATGTGTTTGCGACTAGACTAGGTATTAAGATATTTTTGATCTCTTGTTATTATGATAGGTAATTATCCTCAACATCTTTTTAAGATGTGCATTTTATTTTCTACAATATAGGGGGCAATGACCTAGTGAATTACAAGCTAAGATGCTATATATCAGAATTATCCATTATCATTTTTATGATCTCATCCAAAAGGCATTTATGCTCATAAAATTCCAACAATGTTAAAGTGTTTCAATTCCTCTAGTCAAACATTGATGATGATGATGATGATGATGATGATGATGATGATGATGATGATGATGATGATGATGGCGGACACTTGTAATGCGCATGTTTCCATGCTACCATAGCATGTTCAATGTGCAGACATGATAGTAATAATAACAACAACAACAAAACCAAAAATGATAATGATAATAATAATAACAACAACAATAATAATATTAATGATAACTTAAAGGTTTATATCCCATTAAAAGAGAAATGTGAAGTATTTTAGAAACATGGTATTTTAATTTAGGAAATAAATTTACTGAGCAATCCAAATGAAAAAAAATTGTATGCATACACCAACACATGCACACACACAAACTTTGATAAACATAAGCCTACTGACAGACAAACATAGATAGCCCACGAGACTGGCAAACAAACATATTATGGACACACAGAATGCACACATACATAATAACCTGGCCCTGCCGAAAATTGCATTTGAAGATTCCAAATTACAATACAAAAATGGCGAAATGCTCTCAGAAGTAGCAGAAATTGCAACAAAATTTCAAATTTAGTACTAAAATTGCTAAAGGTAACCAAAATTGCAAAAGAATTACTGACAATGGCAAAAAATTGTATACGGTGGTAACAATTGCAAGATAATTGCAACATGGTCGCAATTTTCCTCGGGGCCAGAAATATGGACACTCACCAATTCTTGAGACACCTGCGTTCAGTCTGAACACTCTGTTTCCAGATCACATCCTGAGTAACTGCATCACATTTGCTGAAATCTTCGTTGTTACTTTTTCCAGGGGCGGCTGGTGCCGGGGGTGGGGCGGTGGACTTGGGGACACATGAATCATGATAGGCACTGTGGGGGAAAAGGGAGGAGGGGAGAGGAAGTAGTCAAGGTCATTGATTTAATGATGACTGGAGGATTAGGTATCACTCTCTATCAACATTAATGATAATGGGAAAAGATAATACATTATTGTGATGGTGATGATGAAGATGGCGGAAGCAATGCAATATCAACAGTGCTGCTGCTGATGATTATGAAGATACTGAGGTGATGATTGCGTTGATTATAGGCCTAATTGTGGTGATGTTTGAAGGTGATGATGTCTCAACTGCCATATTATTCTCATTTCTAAATTAACAAAAAAACAAAATAAGTAAGGCAAACTGAGAAAATTGTCTTGCTCAAGTAGCCTAAATATAATCCAAAGATCGAGGTGAGATTCGAACCGGAATCGTTCGGCCCGTAATCCGGCATTATAACCAGTCTTCCACCGCGCCTTCAAAAATGTATGTGTGTATGCTGAACAAAGTGTGCAGATTTCTGACGAGTCGTCTTTCTTTAATAGTTTTCTGAAGATACGAGCGTTCTCTTTGTTCTTACCCTAAGTTGATTAAGTATAAAGTCTGGTAGCTTTTCACTTGACCGTAATTAATATAATTGATCCAAGGTGCATTAATAGATCAATATATTACTGTACATCTAGCACTTAATTGCTAATCGTTAACAGGTACCGGTAATCGATAATCTTAAAATCGTCGACTTATGACACAAGTATCAGAAATAGGTTAATCGATAATCTACAGGCCTAATGAATGAATGAATGAGGAACACCAGGAAGGGCAGACATGGTAATGGACATCTGAAGTGCTGATGACGTCATCATGTTGACTACATTCAAACAATCTTTGATGGTGCTGGCGGTGGTGTTTAAAATGGGTGAAATTCATCTTGAAGATGATAATGATGATAACGATAACGACGATGAACCATGACGTACCGGTCTGGTGATGATGGTGGTGGTGGTGGTTATGGCAATGGTGATGGTGATGGTAATGATAATAATAATAATGATGACCCAACGACTTACATCTCATTTAATGAAACTTTCATCAACCATTATAAAAGCATTTCGTATTAATTAAAGATGACGATTTTATCGCCATTCCGAAGCACAAAAAGTGACATTGGCATGGATAAGAAAACGACTATGTATTTCAAGGCATAACTTTCCAGAAATAATAGCAACTCTCTGTGGCAGCAACAAAAACAAGAAAGATAAAAACCCATCATTCTGTCTCCCTGATATACTTGACGAAACGAAAATAATTTATACCAAATAATCTGGATTTATTTTTTTCTCTCTTCTGTCAGTCTCTGATGGGGGGGGCGGGGGGGCGCG
>JASKDV010085455.1:0-14996 GCA_032466395.1 Aegires albopunctatus | reverse complement strand
TCTCTCTCTCTCTCTCTCTCTCTCTCTCTCTCTCTCTCTCTCTCTCTCTCTCTCTCTCTCTCTCTCTCTCCCCCCGCAAACTAAACAGTATACAATATATTCGCACTCCGTTGAACACACTACTTTACCGTTATCACTATATCAAATTGTTGTCTACCCCACCTTTTTAATTATTTGTTACTGTCGTGACTTGAATTCACGAAATCGTCAAAAAGCCGGGGGTTGTTTTGAATTTGAACTGAATGAAATCTGTCCAGTAACCGAACAGTTGGGAACTGGTAGTGTGTGGTGGCCATTACTTAAATCAGTGTATGAAACCTTGGTGGAGGAACATTTCAGCAATATTTAAAACAATGTGGTAAGAATATCAACCTATCTAGTCTTGACAATACCTGGACATAAGTCAAAATATGTGGCAACATGGTGTAGAAGCAGATATTTGGGATGGTGATTCATGAGAAATGCTCTCTGCATCCATTTGCTATTGGTACTCAGATGTAAACTTTATACTCGGCTTTTGGTAGAGTTAAAGGAGTCTGATCTAGTCAGTAAGCTAGAAAAAGCAGCTGTCATTAGTGTTCAACTCTGTTGCACACTAGAAAGTTAAAAGAGAGATTCATAAAACATAAGCGGCAACAGAAATTCTCATGAAGAGCATAAAACAGTGAATACACCTATAAAAGAGTTCTTATTTATTTGATATTTAGTGCTGATTGCCATTGTTTAACCAGAGATTTCAAATCTTACTACTTTTATCAGGGAAGTCCCAAGTCCACTATTAACAACATAGTTGCCTTGACAACATCTGATCCAAAGTTTGAAGAGTTGCTCAGTTTGGTGACAGAAGGTAAGTAAATGGGGCAGTTAGTTACAGAATTGTATAAGAAAAGGAATGTGGTTTTTCATTTGTCATGATGTTATCGTTCTCTAAGGGAATCTTCAGTATTAATAGAATTATATGATAATTGTTTAAATCTTGAACGTCTCTGAGTTTTCGGTTCAGGGTTACTTTTAACTCACATTTCAAGTAAATTATATTTTCATAGAATTATTGGATTATATTTCTACATGTCGGATAGTCAGACATTTAACATCCCTGGCTCTAAAAATGATTTTCAAAGATATAGGCATTCTTTCTTCCCTAGCACTGCAAGATTGTGGAATAAATTGAATCCAGATTTTATAAGTAGTAAAAGAGTTGATACTCTTAAACATAGGTTACAATATGAGATACTTAGATCTACATACAATTAGTTAGCAAACATGATATTTATATATAATACTTCAATTATAGGTGGGTTTTGTTTAAATTTTGTTTGTTTGTTTTTGTTGGTGAATTGACAGTAATACTCAACATAGTTGAGTTTTGTCAGTTTATTTGAAGAAGAAGATTACACGTTTGGAGCTACCATGTATACAGACTTAGTAGATTATTCTGTTTCCAATGAAATACGTTCAGGATCATACTATAATTTAACATAGAAAATTTAAAGCCATAATTGAATGTGAAAGGAATATAATATATGTAACACTCTCAAGCTTTTATCCCCTCTCCCATCCGTGTCTGCCTCTTCCATCCGTGTCCGGTTGCACACTGGGTGAAAAGTTTGAATTCAGGAGCAGGAGTACAACAATAATATTATGGTGTTTCTGTTCAACTGTCATCTCGCTATACAATTAGGCTAGGCCTAAAGACGATGAAACTAGACCTATAATATGTATCGATGATTAACCATGTTCTTTACAACAGTGGTATTAAAACTTTTAAAATTACTTCACTAACAGAGCCAATCCAGCTCAAGCTTTGAGACAATGATTAGGAACACACAGGAATTGTGTAGGCCTAGGCCTAGTCTACTATGAAAACTAAGGCTCTGATCTTATCTAGGTCAACTTAGATTTAGCTTGAGCCAAATAATGAAGTTATGAGTTTGTCCCAAAGTTCCATCTTTTTCTTCTTTGTATCATTTATCACATTTTAAAGTCAGTCAACAAACTGATCTTTATTTTGATGTCTCAGATGTCTAGATATAGGCCCATTCAATTAAGGGCTATTGGTCGGCCTAATAAATTTGAATTAATAGGTTAGCTTCAGTTTAATCCAAAGTGAGTTGATCTTTCTAAGATCTACATCTAGGCCTACAATTTTACATTTATAAAAGTTGTGATGTCCTCGAAAAAGGAATCTTTGTCTAAGAACCATGGGTCTACTCTACTTGGATTTTTAGGCCTATATCGTAGGTCCTGATTCAAATAAAAATTTGGTCTAGATTTTGTTTTTTCAGAATTGCTTTGGAACTAACCTTGAAGAGAGCTTGGTCAATTATAAAATCAAACTTATAGACTTCAGGGCCAATTTTCCGAAAAAATAAAAGCGCGTTCGTTTGCGCATGTGTGCAGTTGTCTCTTGGACATGTTTTGGAGAGTGTTAAGTTATATATATAATTTATCCTATATATATCATTTATCATATTATTATTCTTTTCTTGACATATCAGATTAGTGCTTCAGCTCTTATTTTTTAAAATCTTCTATAGATGCCCCTTCTCTGCTACAAGCCAGTGAAGAAAAAGCACAGGAATACCTTGATACATTAGCTTCCGACCCAACCCCTTTGAAAGATAATGGAATAGCAGAAATAAGAAGTGTACCTCCAACGTGCATCAGGGAAAATGACCATGAAAATAGCAATGTCAATGTAGCTTCAACAAACGTTAATGATGCATCCATGACAAACACTTCCAAAGTCTTAAGAAAAATGGTGGCAACTAATTGCACAGAAATTCCTCCAAAGGAAAAAGCTTCGCCATCCATACCTTTAGAGGAGGTATCTCATTCAAGTTGTATGCCACCTCCTCTTGTCCCTGAGGAGTGTTCGCGAAGATCTAGGTTCAAGCGAGTTCCAAAAAAGTGTCATCAGAAGTCAACTGTCCACAAGCATGTTCCTCTTGCTGTCAGTGCTGTAAAGTCTTCTAGGAGGCATAATGATATATCTGATAATGAGGCATTTATGGAAAAAAATAGCAGAGAGGAAAAGGGGATGACAACCAAATCATTAGTGAATGATGCCGCTGGGTCATCTTCGAATAATTTAGGTAAAACAATAGAGACTGATAAGCAGAGTATTGTAAGCCATGTAGTGTCTGCTCCAGTTAAAGTGGAAAATTCAACTTCATCACCACTGCTAGCAAATGGGTTTGACACAGTAGCAAAAGAAAAACCTCCCATTTGTGATACAAATAGCCACAATCTTAACCAGCATGCTGGAAATTGTGAGCACCATATACATTCTCCAAGTGATGAGAGATCCTCACCAGGTGTAGGCGCTCCCTTACCTGAAAACTCACAACAGGGCTCACCTCCTTTGAAACACAACTGCATCTCTGAATCCTCAAATGTGCCATCAATGAGTGAAAATTCTTTGTCCGTTTTTTCTCTCATTGAAAAACACTGTGCTGAGATTCATGGGGAACCTTTCATACCCAGACACCTGAGAAATCAGACAAAGATGGCCGTACAAACCACCACCACAATATCCACTACCACTACAACAGTTTCCACGGGCTCTGATGCACATTCACATATAGCTACCTATTCCTCGCCAACAAGTGCAAGGGTTTCAGCATTTGAATCAAAAGATATGAAGGATGTCAATGAGAACATAGATTCTCATGGCTTTGCTACTCATCAGGACCAGCCTTCTCAAAACCAAAATTCCCCGGTGTCTCTTTCCCCACCTCACCATCCTCAAAGCTCTCATTCTGTGTCTGAAGATTCAGATGACTTTGAAAATCTGGTGTCCACACATGATGCTGTTGTGATCAGACCTGTAGGGACTTATCCAGCCATTCTGGAGAGGAACTTTGCATTAGTGGACGAGTGTCTGAAAAATTGTTTAGGAAAGCTTGTTCACGACAGGCCTCCATCCTCTTCTGTAACATCATCTGCATTACCTGTTGATTCTGGAAATGGCAATAATAATAATGATGACGATACAGATGCAGCTAGCATTAATGATATTACTGTGGCACATGAAGAAATTGTCAGAGGGAGTTCACCAAATCCACTTGAAAGCTATGTGACAGATTCACAGACAGGAGAAGGGAAGGAGGTACCAAGAGAGCATGCAAATGAGGGTAAAGTACTTCAAAGGCAAGATAGCAGTTCTTCAAATATGGAAAAAGTTGTAGGAGAGAGTCATTCAAGGGATAAGCTCAACAGTGATATGTTAAATTGTAGCAATACAATAAATTGTCCCATTGCAAGTGACAACTGTATAGCTGGGATAACAAAAAAATTTTCCCCCAGGGTGTTTGGCAATTGCGATTGTTCTAGTTTGCCAGCCCTTCTTCCTTCCATGAGAAAATCGTTTTCATCACCAGATTCAACCAATGAGTCACCCTCAAATCCTACAAAACGACTAAATCAGAAATCTGTTAAACCACCGCCGTTTATGTCACCACCGTCGGAGGTGGTTTATAAAAAGAGAGTTATTTCATATGACTGCGATCATCAACCTTATGTTCCCGATCACTATAAGAAAATTCCAAGCCGAAGAATCACCCCAATAGAAGTATCCTATCTGACCCCTTCACCCCTGCAAGTTTCCTCGCCGTCTAGTCCATGCAATTTTGTTATTGATATTCCACCTTCCCCAACCTCAACGTCATCACCTGTCTTGACTCCATCTCACACCATTCCCCCTTCTCCATTAGCAAAGCCTTCACCTTCAAGAACTATGTCTCCTACTATGATTTCATGCAGGAAAAACTTAGAATCAAAAGACCTGTCTTACTCTATACATACCGATATTCCTAATGAAGAACAAACACCATTCTCTTTGAAATGCAAAGAAATCACTAGACAGTCATCACAACCAAATTCATCTTATTTGGACTTTAAAATGCCACCAAGTCCATCGAAAAGAAAACCTAGGAGGATTGTGCCCACAACACTCACTACTTATACATGTAAGTCTATTACTTTAATTTTTTTCTACAAAGATGATAAAGAATACATTGATATGGGGCTCAGAAAACTTTTTAAAATTTGTCAGTGTTAGTATAGTATAAGTGGGATTTTAAAATATTGTTAAAATGTTTTGTTTTTTTTGTTTTTTTGTTTGTTTGTTGTTGTTTTTTTTTTTTGGGGCGAGCAAATTAGTGAGTGGAAAATCTCCCAACACATTGCAAAGCCTTAATGGTTAAATTTGAAATGCCTATGAATACACTGCAAAGTTAAGTTTTAAACCTATGAATATAAATTGCATTTGTCAAAAATACATGTATTATTACCTTGAAGAGGTAAACGCTCTACGTAGTTTTGTATTTATGAAAACAAAATAAGGATGCTGCAGCTATTCTGGAAGATGAGGCAAATAGAGAAAATAAAGGAAAGAGAGTGTCAAAGAGAATATCATATTTGTAATGGATTGTATAGATTAAGTAATAAAGTTTTATTTTGTTGTATTCTATTTTTTAAATTCTTTGACTACCAAGAAAAAATGCCTGAAATTTTCTTTTTGGTTTACATCTCTTATAACTGCAGTGGTAGTTTTCAAATATTTCTCTGGCCGTACCAGGCGGCTGATGGTGGTCAAAGAGTTAATGCTGTGAAGATTGGTATTACCCTTGTACTGCGGAGCTGCCGCTGTCCGGATCCCCATGCTAATGAGATATATAATTATAATCATCCAATCACGGCGCTGGAATTGTTGGCACTTAGGTCTTTGATAATAACAACGGGACGGTGGTTACGCAGGTCCGGTTGGGTTCAGCCTACTAGTCTTCATCCTAAAAGTCACACCTAGGGAGGTAGTGCTACTTTCAATACAAATTATTGTGAAACATGTTGCGTTGCATTTTTCGCATCTCTGAATAGCTTCTTTGAAAGATAATAAATGATAATCATTCAATTCCCGTGGAAATCGAACTGAAAATAGTGTACTTGTGATGAGTAAAAAGAAAATGAAATAAATTGACAAACATTTTGAGATTTTTAGATATTTCCATTATTTGTCTGTCGATTTTTTAGATTAAGGTATCATTTTACTTGCCTTGATGAGCTGAAACTAATGATCTTATTTTGACTTATTTACAAAAACATTGTTTTGTTTTTTGCATTAGCCACGTGGCTCTCTCGGCTTCATAATTTATTCAGAAACCGACAGCACTGTTGCGTAACAACTATACCTCTAAGGATAGCCAGTGCTGGCTATCAAGATACAGACCTATTGTCTGATTGGTTGTGTTTTTTCTGTTGTCCAATCAGTGATGGGCATGGAATTCTGGTGGGTTTACGAGAATCAACGTTGAGAAAGACCATCCTTTCACATCTTTGGACACTGGAACTTTCAAAAACAAAATAGTCAAACTTGTTGTGGTGAATTTTTCACATTCCCATCAAAATCGGATGGAAAACAATATTTTTATGATAAGTGTAAAGAATTTGAAATAAGTTATCAAGAATTTTATGAATTTTAGATATTTCGTTATTTGTTGGTCGATTTTGTAGGTAATGGTACCATTTTACTTGTCTTGGTGAGCTGAGACTAATGAACTGGACTTGATAAGAAGAAGAACAAAAAAGTTAAAACAGTATTTTGGTGACTCTCTCCGCTTTATAATTTATTCAGCCAACGAGCGGTATTACGAGGAAGTTGCGTAATTACTGTTGATGGCAAGCGCTGATCATCTAGCATGGCAAAGGATAAGCCTTTTCTCTGATTGGAGTATTGTTTTCTCTCATCCAATCGGCGAGAGGCATATTTTTGTTTGAAATATCAGAATGGAAGTTGAAGTGACTGAAATTTTGGGCCAATGGCAGGAGCACCAGGTCTTGACTAAGTGATAGCCTGCATCGGCTTTTCAGCATTGCAAGCTAGACAACCCTGGAACATCAAAGAAATATGATTTTCATGGTTTACGAAAAAGGAAAAAGACATAATCCAGTACCCACAGTACAAGGGTTATGTATAGACGTCTTATATAAATTTCAAAAAGTCAATGTTGAATTACAATTTAAAATTGTTTTTTGGGGTGTGAGAGATTGTTCTGATTGTAAATAGATAACCAATAAAAAATGTTCTAATGGGAGCTTATCCCATCTTATCTCATTACTAGGATAGGGAAAGCTTTTACTACTAGGTCATTTTCCTTATTTAAAAAAGTGAACTCCATTGCTTGTCTCCAAATACATTCAAATATCTCTTTTCTTTTCTTTTTTTTATTTATCCTCATGTTGAATAACAGCACGATCTCCAAATGAAGCGATGTCTCCAAGGTGTTCAAATCCATTATTTGACGATGCAAAGACAGTATCCAGCTCCTCAGATTTACCTCCTTCCTCTCGGACACGGGCTTTCAGAATTTTAAAATCCCATCTATTCACGTTTAGCAAGCCTCAACCGAAACAAGAAATTACATCATCTGGACAGAAGTGCAATAGTCATCACTCTCTTATGTCTAATTGTGCTTGTTCTTGCCAAATCATTTGTAGACATAGGAAAAGGAGATTAAAATTAATGGGGTTGTATAATTACAAAAATCCATTCCAAAATGCTATGAGGATGTTGAGAATTAAAGCATCATCTAGGACACGACTTAGCAAATGCTATGGTAATGAAAATACAGAGCAGGCCGAGAATAACACAAGGAATCAGAGTTCATATAGTAACTCGGAGAATACATTTGAAAAGAAATTAACCAGTGACCGTATTGGAGCTCAAAATAAATGCAATTTCATAGCAGTTGGATCTGTAGAATATGACAGCCATACAAAAAAAACATTACATTCAGCTGAGGCTAATAATCATGAAGATAGTAAGGATAACCCTGAGGGAAATGACAAAATATCTTCTTTGACATCTCAAGTATGCAAGAATCGAGTTTCACCATCTTTGAATATAAATGCAAGCACTTCCCATGAGATTAATTCCACCCCTGCCAACATTTGTTTGTCACCATCTAAAGTCAAAGCTATAATGCACTCGCCAGATGAACATGTATCTGAGGCAACAGATCTTAGACGTGCTAAATCTATTGCAAACTGTGACACAGAAAAATCTTTAATAGAGTCAAGAGTAGCTAGCCATGGTAGTAATGTAGAAATAGAAGACCACGTCTCAAAATCTGAGATGGAGCTTTCTGCTCCCTATTTTCCAGAGCTGTCCAATACTCTTGACTTTTTCAAACTCAGAAAGGATGGTCACAGTTTTCAAAATCTTGAAATTAGGAAAGGCTCTGGTAACGAAAAGGAAAAAGGTAAAATTTTTCAATCAGAAACACCATTTAATCAAATCCAGGTTTCAGCAGATAAAAGTTACGGATTGTTGAAGTCTGCAAGTAAATTTGACTTTCCTTCAAATTTACAACCAGATCTAGGCTCTGGTAACGAAGAGGAAAAGGGCAAAACTTTCCAATCAGAAACATCTGTTTATGAAATCCAGGTTTCAGCAGATAACAGTCATGGAATGCTGGATTCTGCAAGTAACTTTGACTGTCCTTCAAATTTACAAGCAAATCGAGACAAGCCAGAACAAACTCATTCATCCTGCAAAATTAATCCGTTGCTTCATGATGACATTTCATGTGGCGCCAGTCTTCTCAGGCAAGCTATGGAAAAGTGTGATATTCCTTGCGTTCCTTCAGAACACAAACACAGCAAGTCATCTGTAAGACATCAGTCCGGTGATCTTACCAAAAATCCTCAGATGGTAATGTCAGTGACCACAACTTCATATCAGAAAATGAATTCCTCAAAGCCAATAGTCAATGTAGCTAGAAAAAATTTAGATCATCCCACCACGTTACCTAAAAACACAAGTTTTCCTCGTCCTAAAACAATAAATACAAGAGTGCCAGTTAACATTGCTGCAGTTGATACTAGCGTAAACTCCCGGTTTCTTCCAATTTGTCCAAAGCAAAATGCTCCCCCTAAATGTATGATTGTGCATGCCCTTCACGAAGGGCAACTGGTTCCTTTCATGATTCCTCCCAATGGCATGCCAGTCATGTTGCCCACTTCCTACAATGCAAATCCTCCTGTGACTGTGACTGTCCCATCTGCACCACCACCACCACCACCATTCATTGTAATCAATAGTAGTGCTCCACCTAAGACTTGCATTTCTGAGCCCGCAGTCCACTGTACACAGAAACCTTCTCCATTAGCAACTGTCCCATTTGCATCACCAGCACCCATTGTATTGACTAAAAGCACCCAATTTAAGACTGGCATTTCTGAAACCCCAGTCCGCAGGAAACAGAATCCACGTTCATCGCAGAAGAAATCAGAATCTGATCGTCGTCGTAAAGAAATTACTACTGTTAAAGCAAAGCTCTATCCCAGAAAAAAAGCTAAAGTAAGTGATAATTACAAGCGTCGGCAAAAACTTGGTGTACGTCGTAAACATGGATTAGTTACAGCTTCCCCTATGAGTACGAAGTCAACGTACTTTAGAAATGGTGTTGTTGGAAGAGCTTATAAGAATTCTTTGAAGGCTAAGGCCAGAAATTCTCAGGATCTACGGAAATCAGTTTGTATTCGGAGAGATATGAATGGAGAGGAAATTGATACAGTCAATGATCACAACATCATCGAACTTACTATCTCAAGTGATGAGGATCAATTGGAGCCTGTGCAAGTCAATGAAAATTATGGCAAAGAGCCTGTTTCAAGTAATCAGGGAAACTTCAAATCTTCTTTGCCTCTCATTCCAAAGGAGGAAGGAGATGAAAGAGGTGAGGAAAAAATAAGATCAAAGGAAAAGCGTTCCAAAGAGAAGGGAGAAATATCAAAAAGTGATGAAATATCTCATAAAGGACCAAAAAGAAAAGAAACACTGAATTTAGGGGTTAAAGAATGTGATTCTCCTCAGTCAAAAGACTTTGAGGAGGGATGGGAATCAATTGAGGAAGAAGACATTCATGATGGACAGCATGATCCTATTCTTAGTTCATCTCAGAAAATGAATCATGATGGAGAATATAACTCTCGGCATACTGATACCTCATCACAGAAAATGATTAGTCATGCTGAAAAAATTAATCACAAGCAAAATTCATTACAGAAAGTTTCTCATAATGGAAAAATCATTCCTAGGCTTAATTTGCCACAAGAATTTAATCACAACAGAGAAAGTAGCCCTGAGCATGAATCATTGCTAAATATAAAACCTGATGAAAAGGCCTGTCCAAAGGGTAATTCATTACAAGTGATTGATCATGAGAATGTCAGTGAGTCAACTGAGTTTAACAGGTCCCCTGTTGATGAGTCTGTGATAATTCAAAGTACAGGACAACCTAACCCATTGAATTCCTCAAGCAAAAAGACTTATGATAAGACTAGAAAGATACAAGGAATTAGTTTGAAAGAGAAGGAGTTGTCCCATGAGATTGAAAGCTCAGAAAAACAGATTAAGCCAACAAGAACAGAAAAAGTCAGTAGAAAGTTAAGTAACAAAGATAACTCAAATGATGGCATTGATAAAACCTCAAGTGATGGCATTGACCAAGGACAAGAGTCTGCTAGTGATATCAAGGAAAGAGGCAATGGCCCCAAACCAATAGGAAAGATCTCGGATAGAACTTTGAAAAGTGAAAGCAATGACAAAAGGAAAAAACAGTTTTCATCGAAATCTGATGAGACCGAAAAATTGGAAAAAACTGCAAATAACGTTGCAAGCTGTAAAAAGGAGGGGCCACAGAGGAAGGGTAAAGTAATTAATTATTGTGAAGTTTCTGAAGATGAAACAAGCAACTTATGTAGTTCTGAGCTTAATTCATTACACAATATTAATCATGATCAAGAGGATGCTCCAGAAAATATTCATAAGCCAATAGAAAATGAAATATCAAATAAGAAAGATGATCCAAGTGGTAGTCATAATAAAGGAAAACATTTTTCTCGCAACAATAAGGAACCCACACTAATGGAAAATATCTCAGATGTTGTTGTGAAAAGGGGAAAGGACAGAGAGAGAAAAAAGATTCCACTGATATCTGGTGAAAAAGAAGATTTGGAGGTAAATGTAAATAATGTCGCTAGTATTGTGAGCAATAAGAAAGAAAGGTCACTCAATGAAGATACAGTCATTGGTCCTTGTGTGGCTTCTGCAGATGAAAATAACTCTTTCAGTAGGTTGTCAGATTCAAGCGGTGTAGCAGATTTTGGTAATGAATTTATGTCAGAGAAGAATGAACTGGATAACAATAAACCTGAACACTGTCAAAAAGGTCACCATAAAGAACGGGTTTTAAGAGGAAGAGCCCAGTCGGAGGTTAATGAAGAGTGTGGCAAGCATAATAAGAGACGTTCAAGCCTGTCTTTGAGAAAGTCAAGAAGGCTTATTAATGAATCTTGTGATGCTGAAACTGCTTCTGAGACTGAGAGTAGAAGAGACATTAACCCTGATGGAATTAATGCCCCAAAACTTCACTCAAAATCAAAACCACTGAGGACGTCTGATTCAAAAGACCTGAGTAAAATAGATTCATACACTTCTCCATTCTCTAGCCGTAAAAGTAAAAACAAACAAATGAATGCTTGTAGAAGCAAGCAGTCAACAAATATATTTGAAATTGTAAAGAATGTGTACACTGATTTAGAAAAAAATAGATTGAAAGCTTCATCAAGGCACCAGATAGAGGAGATCAAAAATGAGTTGAAGAATGATGGTGGAAGGAAGATAGAAATTAAGAGAGAATTTGTCAAGAGTGTTGAAATAAGGATTTTTGATGTATATGATGAAGAAATAGAGATTGCCCCTTACTTAATCTCCAACAAAAATGTCAAAACAACCAGTGCTGCAAGCAGAGCTACCAAAGACATTCCCACGGGGAAGAAAAAGAGAAACACATTAAGTGATAGCGTTGCCATCAAAGACAATCCCACTGGGAGGAAAATAAAAAACACTTCAACTGATAGCAGAGCCGCCAAAGACATTCCCATGAGGCGGAAAAAGATAAACACATTAAGTGATAGCGGTACTAACAAAGCCACTCCCACTGGGAGGAAAATGAAAAACGCTTCAACTGATAACAAAGTTACTAAAGGTATTGTTAAAAGGCAGAATATGAAAAACACGTCAACTGATAACAGAGCAACCAAAGACATTCGCACAAGGAAGAAAAAGAAAGACACCTCTACTGACTCCCACAACTGCAATGCTATGAGTGATGTTGAGGCAGTTGAAGAAAATACAAAGCAGTCCAATAATCAGGTGGATGCAATTGTTTCTAGTCAATCGGACGAAGAGGTTGAGTTGGAGAGAGCCGTGTTGGCATTGCAACAAGTGAATGAGTCTTGGAGTCAATTGAATAGGTTGGAGGAAATAGATGCTGGCTTAAATATCTCTAGTCTTTCCCACAATTCGAACAGTTCTCCAGTAAAATGTCAGTCCTCTGAAACATATTCTCCATCACTCATTGAGAAAGCTATTGCAAACGATTTTACAAAGTCCCAATCTTTGGACCAGAACGCTTTGGGAATTTTGAGTAGAGACCCAGGCCAAGTCTTAGAGATAAAAGACGAGAGAAGAAGTCAAATTAAAAGAATACACTCACCATCTGGTCATGATCTAAACACAAAAGAAAGGAAAGATAGAAAGAGGAAATGGAAATCTTTACTCTCTCCTGATAAAAACATATATAAAGACAAATCAAAACCATCCAAATACTTCATGAGCACAAAAAAGCAGAAGATGGAAGAAAAAAGTGATGATGATCAAAGAATTTATGATGTAGAATCTCCACTTGCAGAAACCAGTAAAGGACATGAAATGCCAACTTGTGAAACAGTGCCTAAGGCTCAAGGAAAAAAGAAGAAAGATCTTCACAAGGTAGGCTTTCCTTCAGTGCTTAAAAAAGGAGCAACTTGTGCATCTAGCTTGATAGAATGTGAATTAGGTGAAATGGAATATCAAACATCAACTTTAGACGCTGATTGCCCTGCTGAAAACCCTAGTCAGGTCGAAGAAGGTGATACATTAGATATGCATAAATCAATAGGACCACGGTCACTACAAAATGTCCATTTCGATGGAGCATCTGTTGATAATGAAAGTCTAAGGATGGAACCGATGGATGGCCTTGAATTGCTGTCAGCAGTTGCAGTTGATTCAGGTTTCTCTCAAGAATTGTCTCAACATCAGGAAAAGAGCTCGTCTCAAAGTCGTGATCAAAGGAATTCATTTGGATTTCATCATGCTGGACACAGCGGAGAAACAATGAAAATGAAAGAAAGAAAGCTAATAAAGAATTATTCCCAATCTAGTCATTTTTCAGTCTCACTAGAGAAAAAAGAAAGACGGCGTAGAAGGAGAGCAAATTTGCATAGACATGATAATGATCATTTGAGTTTAAATGAAACAAGCTCTTCAAATATCAAAATTGATACCAATTTATCTCATTGTGATAATGACAGGACAGGACTCCCTTCACATAAAATTCATGAAGAGTCTTCTCATCTTACGGAAAGAAGCAAAACTTCTTCATATCGTCATGAAAATTCTCCAATTTTATCATGTGATAATGATGGCACATACTCATCTCTTACTTGGTCAATCCAAAGAAATAGTTCTGCTTCCTCAAGTCATGAACATGGTCCAAGACTGTCTCATCCAGAAAATGTTCAAAGCTCATCCTCCCTTTGTACCCCTCGCTTTGATGGAAGCAGTCCACATTCCTCTCAGTTGAATGAAAGCAACCCATTTCAACATTCATCTAGTCAAATTTCTTCTGAGTTGGTCATTCCTAAATCACCATTCCACTCTCAAAGTTCTTCAATAACTACATTGAGTGATCAGATGACTTCGACCCAGAAGGACGATGCACCAATGCCTTCAAATGTGCTGTGGGGTGACTTATCAACCATATCAGCATCCCCTCAGGTGAGTCATGATCAGAGTTTTTTTATTAATTATCTATTGTGCCAAGATGGCATGGTCGGGCAGTAATCTAGGTTGGCTTGCAATCAAACGACTGAGTTTTTTATTCCTGCTGGCGCGTGATCCGATGTTGAGCATGGAAGAGTTACTTAAAAAAGTATTTTCCTCACTGCGTTCAGATGTAAAAGGAGTACCCGGTATAACTTATAAGCAGAATAAATCTTGTCAGTTTACCCTGATAATCACCTGCTCTCTGTGTGCTCCTTTGGGAGCTCATGTTAAGATGTTACTATATATATATATTCTATTTTGGTTGTAAGACTTTATCACCTTTCAAATGATAGGTGTTAATTATATTATTATTGGATCCCATTTTGAATGTGTTGTTATTGTTTGTGAATACATTTTTGACAGTACATTGCCAATGTAAAGCTCTCAGGGTCTGGTTATTTCCCATTTATTATTATAACGAGAGTACTATTATTACTATTACATTTTCTTACTTGTTAATGATTTATTTATTTGTATAATTGGGGTGATGGACGCTTGTTTTGCATGTGCTGGTTTCATGGGAATTGTTTTCTCGTAGCTGTAGGTTAAAAAAAAGAAGATAAAAGGTTATTGACTTGTTGGGGGAATAAAAGATAAAGAGTTTCAAGATGTTCTTGCAGGCCAGGCAACCCGCTGAATATTCAGTTTTACTCCATGCTCAGCTCTTATACTTAGCAGGGGGAACTGATGTGCTCTATATGGTTGCTAAGAGCAATACCACCATTACTTATTAACCACCAGTCAGTAACCATGCTTTGTTGAGAGTTAGATGCCGCCCTTTCAAACAATCTCTCTGCTCCTTGCTTTTGAGAGAGAGGATTGGAGGAATAGACTGTATCAACCGATATTAATCTGTTGTTGATTTTATTGACTGAGTATGTAATTTGGTTCTGGGCTTCCACCAGTGAACGGAGCAATCCTTCTTAACACGCAAAGCGCTAGGCATCCCACGGCAGTGCTAAACTAGCCAGCCAGGTAGGCCGATGGACACAAGTACCCTGGCGCTTTGACTTGCCTGGCCAGCTGGTTTGTTTAGGGGTTGGGTATTCAAAGATGCATT
>JASKDV010085454.1:8367-24707 GCA_032466395.1 Aegires albopunctatus | reverse complement strand
AATATAATTTTTCTCTCTGCAGGGTTACCTCAGTTTGCCCTCTTATGACTCCATAGCCCTCGGTTGGCCCTTTTTTGGGGTTTCATGTCTGAATTTGGCCATCTTTTGGGCTTCAAGTCTGAATTTGGCCATCTTTTGGGCTTCAAGTCTGAATTTGGCCAACTTTTGGGCTTCAAGGTTGGTCCTCTTTGGGGCTTTTAGCCTTCAGTTAGCTCTATTTGACTTGATAGCCCTCAGTTGGCCATCCATTTGACTTGATAGCCCTCAGTTGGCCCTCTTTTGTTTTTCATAGCTCTTTCATTAGGCCTCTGCTTATTTTAGCTTTTTTTGTATCTTGGTGCCTTTCCAATTTGCAAATGTTTTCCTTGTTTGGGTATTTCTTATTTTTACACTGTGACCTGTCATCATTCAGTAAGGAAAATGAAGTCTAGTGACCTGATGATGGCAACTTTAACTGTTTTTACTTAATAGCCCTCAGTTACACAGTTGTGCCCGTTGTAGATAGTCTGCAATCCATCTTGTTGAGGATGTAGGCCCTAATTTTACATCCCACAAGCTTATCTATGAGTCCAATTTGCTCATGTAAATGCATGTTTACCAATATCTAATTGAAATATATTTCAGTATGAATTAAAAAATTTGTCTTTATAGTAGGCAGATAACTTTAGTTAAATGCATCATGCATACATTACGTTGAATGTTCACTTTTTCATAATAATGATTGGATACGTTATTTCTTTCTTTCATTCACAGTTACCAATAGACAATGGTGGTGGAGAGGGAAAGGCAATGTACATTGATACTGAGGGCACGTTTCGTCCTGAGAGATTATTAGCTGTAGCTGACAGGTTTAAATCTTTTTTTTTTTAAATTTTTTTTTTGAGGTTTCATATAGCTGCCAAATATTTCTACAAAACAATGTTTAGTTTAAATTCATGAATTCAAATCTCAGTTATTGCAAGAAAGTAATAATGCATGAGCATATCATTTCCAAAAATTGATGGATCTTTGTATTATCTTGTCAGAAAGAGCCAATTTTGACCACTAATTATCAAAGTAAGAATGTATTTTTGGTAGCCTGAAATGCAGCAAAAATAAATTGTACTCCTTTAATCAAAGATGACTTATACCAATTGCTTCAGAGCAGTAAACTACAGGAGGCCCTCTGCAATTTCAATCACTTCAGTCACCAATCCAATATGTTTTATATTGCTTTCCTTATACACTACATACTGTCTGTCTTTAGTTATGTGAGTTCAAGACATTTAGATCAAGAAGCAGTTGTGGCATTGATGTCGATTAGACATATAGGCGGGTGGCTGAAAGATTCCAGGTTTATATCCCTTGAGTATTTGGAAACTACTCTTTTCACGCATTATTCCAACCGAGCTAAGGTGTAAAATGAGTACCTGGCTCAAGGTAAAGTTAAATTTTGTCGTTGTGACAAAAAAGAGAAGGGCCTTCCATTAGTGTACACCTCTGTATGCCTTTTATAACTATGATAAGCTTGAGAAGGATTTGGAATGTAAAAGCCTTCCAAGGAACTTTGAAAATGTGCAATGAGGTCAAACTGATTTGGTGGGAATCCACTATATACTCATTTCCAAAAGAAACTTGACGCTTTTTCTTTGTACGAAATTCTGTTCAATCAAAACCTATAATAATGATATTTACACTCAGTGCAATGTGTTAGTTTTTCTGTCTTCTCAATAAATTTTGACAGCACAGCTGAGTGAGTTCGCTCACTTCTGTGTGTTTAGTATGTTTTTATTTGTTTACATGGTTTTCTGTTGAGCATGAGTTTTTTGTGTTGTCTTTGGTATCAATATGTAGCTTATTTCAAAACCTACAAAAGGTGTGGAATAAGTTTATGAAAATAGCGTATGCATTTGAACTGCGACCTTCATAAATCTTGAAAATTATCGACTTACAATCATGCCGCGTCTCAGTGCAGAAGAGCGATGGCGTGCTATTGGGCACATCGAAGCAGGCGTTCCTGTAGCGAATGCGGCAAGGCTTTTGAACTGCAGCAGGGAGACCATTTTAATTTACAATCTGCAGACCAGGTCTAGGAACACAGGACATACAATAGACCGACCAAGATCAGGAAGGCCGCGGGTTACCACCCCGGCACAGGATCGGTATATCCGTGTCACCCGTCTAAGGGATATATTCCAGAATGCTTCGCATACAGCCAGAACCATCTTGATGTCAAGTTTCTTTTTGGAACTGAGTATATGATAATAACGATATTTACTTCACTTTCATTTTGTTCTTCTTATATTATGTCTTTTTTCATCTTATTTTTATTATAATTTTTGAAAATTTCTATTCCCGAAGGTATGGATTATCAGGTAGTGATGTTTTGGACAATGTTGCATATGCCAGGGCTTACAACAGTGATCATCAAAGTCAGTTACTGATCCAGGCGGCTGCCATGATGGCCGAGTCCAGGTAAAACCGTTTATTGTGGTCATTACTTACTTTACTTAACCTTCTTTGGTGGTGGATGACCGGTGGTGAAATCATGCTGAGTTCATCAGTTGTTGACAAGAAGAATATAGACTATTGTAGATGATAGGGTTTGGTGGTATCAATTTATTTCTAAGTCTAGTGACTTTGTCGGGGATGTAATGTTTCTTCCGTTGATTGGCCACATCCATTCCTAAGCATAGCACCTAGTTAACGCTTGAGTGATTTTGGGCTGGCAAGGCAAGCATGCCTTCCTGGGTGAGATTCACTTTCAGTCAGCCAGCCCATAATATCCCATATCTTTAATGGACTTAAAATGTGTTTGCCAAGGACCAAAATGTTACAAAAATATGATTACAAGAAAGACGATATCTTGAACTTTTCAACGATATATATTCCATTGAGAAAGTGTTGTACATTCAAAAGCAGCTGAAAGTCAAATTGAACGCTTTTTTACCGCTTCATTTTCAATAATTGATTTTTTAAAAATTGATTAAAAGGTAATTTAACGTTAATTTATCAAAATCATTACACGTGCAGGTCATACACTTTCTTAGCTTTACTACAAATTTACATTTATGGCGTTCAAAACAAAACTTTGTGACTTATTGATTGTTTGATGAAAGGTGTCTTAATGGGGATTAAGAAAGATATTTACACAAAACAATAGGTTATAAACTATGAAGAATATGGAAGGGTTAAATGGAAATTTACTTTTTAACATTTATTAGGTGGAATGCCTGAGAGTTCAATGCAGGGGGGTGTTTGCAACCTGTGTGTTTCACCAAAAGCTAAATTTTTAATTATATTAATATTCTTTGTATTTTGAGCACCAATATGTTAATCCCTCACATATATGCGTCGAACGTGATATTTTGTACATAGTGACACTTATTGTCAATCATAGCAGTAAACAGAAGTAAAATTTCCAATTTTGATCGTTAAAATTATTTTTAATGAATTATTTTATTATTAAGAAACGGATAAAGCCACTTTTAGAGAAGTTCAAACAACCCACTACTGTGAACATATTTTGAGAAATACAAAGATGAAAATCACTGCGGGTGGTAGAGGAAGGTTAAAGCTTGAAATTGATATGAAACTCTCCCATGTTCCCAAGTTAAAAGGATATTGATTTCAAGGGTATAAAGTCATTGATAATTACGGATTTTCACCCTTTAAGATAGTGAAATTATCCCCCAGCCAGGCTAGGCATTTTTATCGTGGTCGTTGGACTGTTACTTGCTTGAACAAGCCAGGTGAATGCAGGTAAGAGGCGCTAGAGCGGAACCAGGATGGTCATCTAAATGTTCCGATCTAACAATGGAAAAGGACTGCCGTGTAGCAGAGGCTGCAGATTGGTAGATGTCCTTTTGAAATATGGCTTGGAGGTTTATTCACTTCCCAGTGGGCTATGCAGGACAAAATGACCAGGCTTTGTAGATTAAGACTATTGAGGGAATTTTTAAATTATATAAATAAGGGGGCAGAATTGTTTGTAAATATATTATTGGGATAGGCCTGATAGAAGACGATATGAGATTTATTAGTTTAACAGACAAAGAGAGACTATTGGCAAGTTGGTCTAATTATCAAGGATTGGTCCATGAAATTTGAAATTCAATGCTTATTATTAGAGATTTGAGTTGTGTACATTTTTGGGTTTTGCAAGTCAGGATTTAATAGGAGTATTATAACAAGTTGAATTCATTTTAGTAATTGAATTACCAATGTTTGATGTTTAATTACTTTTCTTTATTTTGTAGCGAATGTTATAAAACTCCATCAAGCATATGGATGATGTGTATATATATTTTTTCTTCTCCTTTGTACCAAACAGATACGCTCTACTGATTGTGGACAGTGCCACGGCTCTGTATCGCACAGACTATGCAGGTCGTGGGGAGCTCTCAGCCAGACAAATGCATTTGGCCCGCTTTCTACGCATGTTGTTACGCCTTGCAGATGAGGTAATGTAGGAATTATTTTGCAGTGGATTGAAATATTAATTTCGTTTGGAGGATGAAGATTTCTTTGTAGTTTTGCCTAGTATTAGTGCACACGAGACATCAATACAATATTATTTATACCCTGGCCAATGGCTTTTGAGCCAGCAACATAAACCAGAAGAAATTTTTTTTTAAATTCAGAACTTTAAAATACGGTTCATTCCATCAATGAGCTTCCAATCACAATTAATACCTTAAACTCATCTTGCATTTGGGTATTGTCAAAGAAAATATAAATCCAAGGGACTCAGAATTCAGAAAAATAAAATAAACATGGGTAGCCCATTATTTGGCAATGCTTTGTTGCTCATCATTCATTGCCTTTGTTTTAGCACAAACTCCCATACATAGGCCTACAGTTACAATAGTGCCTGTATCAATACATGCCTATCACTATTATTGTCTGAAATCGAAGTGTTCCCATAGTTACATAGAGAGAGAATATAACATGACGTGAAGAGGGTTGTGACAGAGCACTGAGAATGCTGATTCTAACGGTGACAACGGACACTTCGACATTGACCAATGATTCTATTATCCATATGATCCTGTAATCCGAACAAATCATCGATAACGAACGCGTCTGGATTAGAGTGAGGTAACTGTATTACTGTCAATACACTAGAAGAAAAACAAATTGAAGTATTTGATTTAAAGTATTTTGTTAATTGTCTAATTGTGTGTAGATTTCACATTGTATCCTATGTATAAGAGTATCAACACTTGCTACGTTTAAAGCCTTCATCTTATCTGCATCTACATCTTCAAAAAATCTATGTTAAGTCATTTTTTTTTCAGCTAGTAGCCCAGCCTTCACCTATGCAAATTCCTTTCCATTCAACAAAGACAACATTTAAGGAAAAAAAGAAAACAAAATTTCTGGCACTTGTTTTGGAAGCCATCTATTTATTTTACTCCACAGTTTGGGGTTGCAGTTGTGATATCAAACCAAGTTGTGGCACAGGTAGACGGAGCTTCTATGTTTGCTTCCGACCCCAAGAAGCCCATTGGAGGCAATATAATAGCACATGCATCTACCACAAGGCACGTTTGTTCACACATTATTTGATACTAAATGATAGCATTTTGGTAGGACTACTAATTTCTCATTGGGGCTTCTATCATTATTTATGTTTCTTTGAAGACCTCACTATCACAAGGTATCCCAATCATTGATCTGGCTAAACTGCTAGATCCAATAATAGGATATAGAACTATTAGCATTTCCCTTCTCACACTCACACACACTCTCTCTTTCTCTCGCTCGCTTGCTCTCTCAGTATGAGGGGGCACTCAAACAAAACGGGATTGTGCGATTATTATGCTTACCAACTGAGACTGCATTTTGAATGTCCCACTTTAGAACAAAGTCAACTTTCTTCTTCCCCATGGGGGTCTGGCTAAACTACTAGACATTAGAATGGTAAAAATAAAAGTAAAGAGCGTTCTTATATAGCGCGTTCCCACTAAATGTGCTCAATGTGCTTTACAGAGTTTCCCGGGCAGGCTATTGCAATCCAAAATCCTTCTTAACCCCCTGGGGGTATATAGAGGCACAGCTGCCAACCAATACAAATTTTTGTATTTTAATACAAATTTGAGACGTAAATACAAAAATACAAATTAGGTTATAAAAATACAAATTCAACAAATCCAAGATTTTGCTGGTTTTCGGCTCAAGGTAACGTATAACAGGGCTTGTTGGTGGCCTTGAACTTGGACATTGGGTGTTTGGGTGTGCATTAGGATGCCAGTATTTTTTAAAGAATATTTTATTCACATTTCAATGGATTTTATTTCATTCAGGGTAATTCAGTGTATCATTCTCTTGTTGTCCAGATTTCACAGCATAGTTTATGTATTATATTTATTCCAGCTTCTCCTGAGTGTATTAGGAGCTCACTAGGAATGTTATCTAAGCCTGGTGCTTTTCCTTTCTTCCGTTGGTTTATTGTTGCCTTTACCTCACTCAAAAGGGGTTTTGGTTCAGGATCTGGATTTTGCAAATCAGACGAGTCTATAATTTTATGTTCAAGATTGACAATGTGCTCGAAAAGTCCTTGACCATATCCATGCTACCTTGAGAGGATTTCATCTGTTTGTGTGTCAAGGTTTCACCATCTTTGTTGTTTATGGCGACGTTTTGAGGCTTGAAAGAGGAGGAAGTTACTTTTCTTTTTTGCTCATACACTTCCTTTGATTTTCTTTCTGCATTCGCTACTGTTAGTTTGTTGCATTCTTCCTGGAGCCAGTCATTTTTGTCTCTCCTAATCTTCTGTCTGATCTCTCTTTTTAGTCTTTTCTATTCCTCATGCCTGTTATCTTTCCTTGCTTGACTTTTTTCTTTTGCTAGGATTCTTACTTCTTCATTGATGTAAGGTTTATTGGTCTTTTTCTTAACTCTTCCAAGTATTTTTTTCTGCTGTTTCCAGTGAGAGAGTTTTTAATGTCTTCCCATAATTCATTTGAACTTTTTTCCGTTTGAAGACCATTCATTGTCAAGAATCCTAAAACGATTTGACAATTCTGATTGAAATTTGTCTTCAGTTTCCGGATGTTTCAATTTTTCAAGGTCAAATCTTATTGCTTTCTTTTTTTTTTTCAGTTTGAAAGCTTTAATTCTAAGTTTTCTAAGTTTTGCATGTGGTCCGTATTGCAGTCAGGATGGAGGTGCGCCATGCATTGTCAATTAGAATGTAGTCTATTTCATTCCGATATTGCTCCCCGGGTGAAATCCATGTGTATCTTCTTCTTTCAGGATGTTTGAACATGATGATGTACCATCCCATAAATCACTAAAAATTCAGTCGTTCCTGCGAAAAAAATAACCTCTAAGTCTTTCAAAATACTTTGTACTCATGAGATCTTGTCTTCAAAGGGGCGTTGGCGTTATTAGAGATTATTTTGAGCAGTTAAAGTTACTTTGGTCAGATATTTGCAAGTTTTGTTCCTTTAACACTAGTCCTATTTTTTGTGTGTTCCTCTCCGTATTTATTTAAAAAATGATGATGTCTTCTTTTCACTTTCTTTTTCCAGATTGTATTTGCGTAAAGGTAGAGGTGAAACGAGAATATGTAAAATCTACGACTCTCCATGTCTTCCAGAAGCAGAGGCCATGTTTGCTATCAATGCCGATGGTATTGGTGATGCGAAAGACTAACCTTTTGTAATAACTATTAATTAGCTACAACTACCTACTGCAATGACAACACTTTATCATCACCATTCATAAACATCAGGAATGTCAGCAAGACAAAAGTAATGATGTGGACATGCACACAAAAGCAAAGTCACTGTGTATATAGTTTATGCCTCATTGAATGTAGGGGTGATCTTGTATCTAGTATTATCATTGAATTGGTTAATGTTAGAAGCATGATTATTAACTTTGTGGTATGAATTGCAGTTTTTAAACTGCCAGAAACTTGTTTTGCTACAAGCTATAAAAACAATTCCATTGAAGAACATGAAAATTGAATGCTCTTTGTAAATATAGAGATGTATAAAAGGGTTTGAGTGAATGGATGAATACTTTGATTATGATGCGTGCCATACGACTATATTCACTGTATGGCTGCACATTTATATATGTGAATTTTGAATGTAATATTGATATGGATTGAAGTTGAATATGTAAATATGCTCATCTGGACCCTTACACCCAAGGATTTTTTGTGATAACGATGAAATGTATTTCTTCATACTATGTTGATGACTTCAATGTTTGATCAAAAATAAATTTAAATCAAGGTATCCACAAATTGCATCTTAGCATTGTCTAGTTAGTGACTGAATCTTTGAGGAATGCACTTGTGTTGTCGTTGTTTTTGTTGTCGTTGTTCATTCCTGGGCTTCAATGGATTTGTCACATTTAGATCTATTTATTAACCCTCCAGCAGTCATATCGGCCGATCATCGGCCGTTAAGCCCCTCTCTGTGGTGTTAAGAGATCGGCCGTTCGTATTTTCTCTATTTCACCCTTTTATTGACTTGAAAATGAAAGTACAAATGGAGGTAGTATTAGTATAATAATTCTACTTCCTTCCTGTGAAGACAGGAAGTCTTTTCAATGAAAACGAAAGTGGTTTTAGGCCTGTTTGTTGACAACATTTCTCAGTCCAAACTGAAATCGAAATCCATTGTAATCCAGACTCATCGGCTAGATCTAGATCCCGTTTTGTGATTTTTTTATCATGGATGAAGCTGTCCCAGGTCCATCAGGGCTCCAAAATAGAAATAATAGAGATAGGCCCAATATTTTTGCCATTTTCCAGGATGACTTGAGTGATGATAATGACGATTTTGACATTCCTCATGTTAGTGACCATAGTGACTCAAGCAGCGAAGAGAGTGAAAATGATACAGATACTGAAAGAGATGATATGGGTTGGAGTGAAGTCACCTCAGATAGAGAAGCCAATAGGCCTAGAATAGACCCAGTCTTCACAGCTAGAAATGCCAGCAGTGCTAGAAACATCGGGGATCATTGTCAAGAGCCTATTGATTTTTTTTCATTATTCTTTGATGATGAATTGATGGACACTTTGCTGGATGAAACAAACAGGTAAGTCTATGATATAATCATATAGTAATCATTTATTATAAGCATTATGGCATCGGGGGCTAGAGGTAGACATTCAGACTGGTGATTGAGAGGTCCAGGTTCAAATCCTAGTTGGGCGCGATGTTGAGTTCTTGGGAAAGACTCTTTACATGCATTTCCTCACTCGTACCCAGTTGAAAAATGGGTACCTGGCTATTGGTAGAGGAAGATTGAGTGGAAAACGTATAACGCTCTTACTCGTAGTAAATTTTTTTTTAGGCATGCCTACAGGTTGTATTTTTGCAACTTTTCAGGCAAAAGAAATAAATATGTAAAGGAAGGCTCACTCTTCTTGCTCGGCCTAATCGTCAATAAATCTGTCTTTATACTTATGCATTGTGACAATATTTTGTTTATTACCTGTAAATAGGATTATTGAAATTACACATGGCAGTCATACACCTTGACCTACAAAGAGCACACACTTACACACACACACACACTCTCACTTTTACACACACACACACACACACACACACACACACACAGCTTATTTATTCAACAAAAATTGATTCATACAAATAAATGTTTGATGTTTCTACAGGTATGCTGATCAATTTCTGACCATGGAAAGTACAGTGCAATGGATGGAGAGACACCCTCATAGCAGATATGGCAAATGGCCTATTACAGGGACAACTAAAGAGAAATTGAAAAAATATCTTGGTCTTTTGATCAACATGGGAATGGTAAAAAAGAAGAAAAATACCGATTATTGGACGATTCGTCCTTCAGTTGCCACACCATTTTTCAACGAGACTATGAGCTACAATGAGTACAACCTCATTAATCGTATGCTACATCTCAATGATGCAGAGAAGGAAAAGCGGAAGGGTGAGGAAGGATTCGATCCTTGGGCTAAAATTAGACCAGCCCTTGACAAGTTCAATGATGTTACTAAAAGATTTTACGTGCCATCCCAGTTTGTTTCAATCGATGAATCAATGGTTGGGATGAAAAATCGCGTGACTTTCATCCAGTTTATGCCTAACAAAAGACACGCCAGATTTGGGGTCAAAAAATTTCAACTTTGCGACAGCAATGGATATGTGTATCATACAGAATTATATGCTGGCAAGGAGCTTGACACACAGCATGATGAAGGTCAAGCCTTTGGTGTAGTGGCTAGACTGATGGAAGCTGGTCGGCTCCTAAATAAAGGTTACCATCTATTCACCGACAACTTCTACACAAAACCAAAACTTGTGGAACATTTATATGCAAATAAAACCCTAATGACTGGAACAGTAAGAAGCAATTCAAAGGGATTACCTAGGAAAAAATGTGACAAACTTGGTGTTGGTGAATGCAAATTCTGGAGGAAAAATGAAATGTTGTGTGTGTCCTTCAGAGAGAAGAAATCAAAGAAAAAGCCTGTTCTTCTCTTGAGCTCTGCTCATAATGCAGCTGTTGAAGAAAGAGTGATTAGGGGGAAAACAAAAACAAAACCAACAATGGTTTTCACTTACAATAAATTCATGGGAGGAGTAGATATAAGTGACAAAAAAATCTGCCATTACGCCTCCGAACGACCAACTCGTCGTTACTGGAAAAAACTTTTCCAAAACATAATTGACATGTCGCTACTAAATTCGTGGATTTTGCACAACATTTCAGTACCTGCTAACAAGCAAATGAAACGAGGCAACTTCATTCTTTGTGTCTTGGAGAGTTTATGCAGCTCGAAACCCTCTACACCAGAACCACAGCCGACGACAACGCAAGCACCGCTGCCTACCGTGCAGGTAGCTCAACCTCCCGACACTGCCATTGCTTTACATCGGATTGTCCTTCTGGATGGTAAAAAAGAAAGAGACTGCTTCGTCTGCAATGACCGTTCAAAAAGTAGTAAAAGCAGCAAAGGCCGAAAACGCAGTCGCTTCTGGTGTCCAGCATGTCAAGTCGGCTGCCATCAACATTGCGAGCCTAATCTCGTCCACCGCACCAATCAAGGCCTCAAACGAAAAAGGAAGAGGAGAGCTAGCGATAGTGAATAGACATTAGGCCTATTGCCTGAACTTTGTTTATTTTCTTTGAGATGTGCAACTATGGTAATAATAATTTGTGTTTTATTGAAATCGGAATCAAATCTTGTGTTTTTATGATTCGTTGTTATGCAGAGTCTGGTACGTAAAATAATTCATACAAAATATATTTTTCATGATAGCTATATAAAACTATACATTTTCTGAAAGCTTATGGAATAAGGATTCTAAAAATGTCAATTTCAAAGTTATATATCTATCTTTGCTATGTAAATCTAATAGAAATCTAGACTGTTTGGGGTCACAATTTTTTTTCCGGCTGTCTTTGCCAAGGTCAAGGTCATGTATAATGTCATAGATGATGACAAATTATACATCATTAGATTCCTCATTTCATAACCTTTCAGAAAATGTATACTTTTGTTATGCTATGATGACTGATAACAGAGTTATAAGCTATTTCTTACACAATAGTTAAAAAGCCGAAAATGGCCCCGACACCACACTCTTTTGTATAGCGACTGTTCGAGGGTTAAAAACCTCCAGAAAAAGATTACCAAATTTATCTGTTATTGGTTCGTATCTTCTTTTTAAAAAAATTTCAGATCTTCCTTCCTTTGCACTTACATTATTCAATATACACGTTCATGAACATGACGGATTATTAGTGAAAGACGAGGGTAATAGTCATGCATTTGGAGGATTCATAATATACAAAAGTAAAATGTAAACAATGTGGATAAACTGCTAAGTGTTAGAGTATCTAGAAGTATAATACAAAATTGATACATGTAACCGAAATAAAATAACAAATAAACGAAAGCTTAAATTTCAGGCCAGCAAAAAAGTTTCAGTGTTCCCCCAAAGTACAATAATACAACAGAACAAAATCCATAAAAAATGACAATATCAATAATAATTGTAAAAAAAAACAAAGCAAAGCAAAAAAAAAAACCCAATAACAATACGACCCCCTGGTGAAGGGTTAGGTTTGTGTAGCAAAAAACTGTCCGTTTTGTCCTGTGTATTCTGTATTGCAGTCGACAAAAGAAAGTACGAAGCCTTAAAAAGCCTAAGACCTCAGCAATGGGTGTTTTTTTATAAGGGTTACATTAAACATTTTTAATTTTAAACACTTCGAGACTGTCGGTGCATCCTGTTTAATGGATTGGTTATTGGTCTTTACTTTAATGGACAAGTTGGTTGCTGCAGGTACTGGATAAAGTCTAAAAATGGATTTCATAGTCTCTACTACTATCTATCAACACACCAACTAAAGATTAACACTAAATAACAGACTTGACATAAAGTATTCGCTCAGCTGGCTATTTCACACCAATGTCTTTTCCTTTCGGGAGCATAATATAATATTAATAATAAACCATATTTGTAATGCGCTTTTCCCCCGGAGAGCTCAAAGTGCAGGAGCATTCATTATACAACATCGTAGCTTGTTATCAGCACTTTCCTTCCAGCATATGGACAAGATCTTGGTGTGGTGAAGAAATTATGTGTAAAGGGACTTTCCCAGGCACTTTTATTTGCGGTTGCGAGAATTGAACGCACAGCGTTTCTATGGTTAACCAACTGCGATAACCAGATGGTAGATGGAATTGTGGATCATTCTGCTACAGTGCTGATTCTCAATAGCACTTGGGTAGAGATTAAAGGTTGAAGTTTTAAAAAAAAATTTGTGTAAATAGTATCAATAAATATTAATAGTTTATCATGCAGCATCCTTTTATATTAACTGTTACTTTAAATTACTCCATTGATATTTTTGGAAGAGTTTTCCATGAATTTGATGGTAAAAGTAGAAATGGAATAGAATTCACGTTTAAGTGCCTACTTATAAATGATAGCGCTCACTGCCAAGGGACCTTCACCTCTCAGCACATTACAATGACTTTTCATTTCCCCTAGCCGACAGCAATTCAGAACACATAAGACAAGATTGCAAGCCTGTAAGGCGTGAGCGTATTTTTGGACACGGACAACGCTGCGTTAATGGCCAGGTACTCATTAAAACCTGAGTGAGGTAGATAGAAAAAAGGATCATACTTAAGGGTACACCACCAATGACCTGTGATTATTGAGAACATTTCTTGTTCAGTGGGATACGATTCCACCAAGCCAACAGGACTGATGTCTATGACTATGAGTGGAGCTGCTGGAGTGAAACTAGTGTTAACAAATTATGTATTTGAAGAAGAACCTTTGAGCCACCCTTTAAATTGTTTCTATTTAAGGAAGTTTTAATGTACATGTATAAGATATAGACAGGCTTACACATATATTGAAAAAGTCAATGTGGTGATTTTCAGCTGTTTAATAATAAATGAACATAACTTCAAATTGGACTTCATCTAAATAGTGTAGAACACTGCAACCAAGGCGATGAGATTCTAGAATTAACCCATATTTTTCCCTTTTATGTTGTTGCTTCTAGTTGCAATGAATTCCCCTTCTCCTCGCAAACGGAATGGTAGATGATGGTAAACATCATGGAAATACTCTTGTCGTACAAACTTAAGCTGTTGTGTCAGCGTGTACAGTTGGTCATACTTCAGAACCTGGAAGTGGAGCCCGTCATAATGGTTCCAGGCAGCGTGCACGTCACATGGGAGATTAATTTCAGGATTCCTAATATCTAGGATTGTTTTTGTATCGTTATTTAAATCAATAGTCATGGCATAACAACCCTTGAAATAGTACGATGTGCTATTATTAATATCCTCTACAACAGCGTCAGGTCCCTTATCATTGAAAAATTGGTCTTCTTCTTGCGTGTAGTAAAATGTAAAAGTAGTGTTACTTTGTGAGCTGATCTCGAGGATGCTGTATTTGTAATAATATTCATAATTCAATCCCTGAAAACTCTTAGTATGTCCATACCTCGCCGCTATAATCCCTTCTTTGATGTGAGGGTTTAAAACTGACATATTCCTTGGTGGTCGTTGATAATTAGCACGGGAGAGAAAGTAGCCCGTGTGCCCCGAAATGAGTAACGTGTGACCATACCAATGTTGCTGTGATGCAGCGTCAATTCTGATAACAGGTTTGTACATGTGTTTGTAGCCAGACTGGACTTGTACAAGGCTCATCAATAAGGCAAAGCATGATGCGATGATGAATGTCATAATTCTGTTGAAATAGATATACGGACAAAGAGAAAAAACGTGGTATTGGGTGTGGCACAATAATAATAATCATAATTTAAAAGAAAACCTAAAAAAAAACAAAAAAACAATAATAATAATAATAGTTAAATGGTTGCAATGTTAAAATTGTATTAACCTTTCCACTTTGGTGTTCTGTCTGATAGAGGAAGACTTTCCCATTCATAAATACGTTTCGTGTTAAAACAAAACAGAACAACAAAAACAACTACATGTATAATGGTAATACTATTAGATCAATTCGGCAACTGATTCATGATAGAACTACCGCACACGACTTTTAAAATTCAAATTTCATTCAGTGCATGTCGTCCGCTGTGGTGTAAGTGTAACCACATTAAGATAAGATTATAAGTTGTTTGTATCTATATAATATCCAAAATCCATTTGCCATTTCACAGATCCTGCACAATCCATGTTCACACATGCTTACTTAGATCTAGATGTAGATCTACTACTAAAAAAGAAAAAAAGTTAAGGACCACATTGTAACCATAACTGATTTTCTGTAGCCTTCCGCCCCCGCTCATCCTTATTTGCAATAGCAGCAACTCGATCTCTGACCCTAATAATGACTGAGTGGCTTACTCCAAGTCGTCTTGCCATTTCATGGAACCAGGCCAGAGCTCTTCCCAGAAGGACCACATTGTGTAACCATAACTGATCTTCTGTAGCCTACCGCCTCCGCTCATCCGTATTTGCGATAGCAGCAACTCGATCTCTGACCCTAATAATAATGACTGAGTGGCTTACTCCAAGTCGTCTTGCCATTTCAAATTTTCACGGATCGGAACTTCGTAATGGAGCCAGACCAGAGCTCTTCCCGGGTCGATGGTACATCTTTAGGGCATGGTTGAAGATTGCAGAAAAAACAACCATTCGGCAATAAATGCCCATCAGGCCAGACAAACTTACTGAAAAGTAATCACAGAGTTGAAAATCAAGAATTTCATTCCATTCTTTCGACAGGTCATTCAACTCACTATTAAAATAAAAACGTGTTGGTGATTTCTTTTCAAGGTTGTAAACAGTGACTATTTATCACTCAGTTAACCCGCTCTCAAAACTTTGACTAAGCAGTCAATGGTTCACTATAAAGAGCAAGGGTAAAAACAAATAGTGGTCCTTAACCTTTTAGTGTGTGTGTGTGTGTGTGTGTGTGTGTGTGTGTGTGTGTGTGTGTGTGTGTGTGTGTGTGTGAGTAGTTTACGTAATGAAGCAGAGTAATGTAATTTTCAGTCGTTTACAAAAAGAACAAAACCTTAAATTGTGCAAAACATGGCGATCAGTGCGATAAAACTATAGGACTAAACAAAATGTTTTCCTCAATATAGAAGATAATTAATTTAATGAAACGTACAGTAAGAGACATTTTATAACTTACATAATGTACTAGCGTTTAAAGTCATTAACTACCATCGATAACGATACTAATAAATTACTAATATTAATCAATTATTTCCATGAGGCTCAAGAGACAGATTTTTGAAACCCCTCATGCATCCTAATCCTAATGTTAATTATTGATGGTTCTTATAATATGCTTTTATCATTATGTTCATCAATTGTACTGAAACGAAAAGGGTTCCTAATGAATATAGCTGAGTAACAAAAAAAAATAAAAAAAAAATAATAAAAAGGAAAGAAAAAACCCAGATCAAACACGGAATTACATGAATATACTGAGAGCAAGTTACACATCAAAGTATGACCAATTATATCTAAATGCTGAATAAGAAGTGAAGTTTAAAGAGTTGAACCAATAGATTATGTAGAAATGTTACGGTAGAACGAGTTATAATATTTAAAAAATTGGAAATAAAATATCGTAAATTCTATCAGAAGGCCCAGATCTAACTATAAGTATTTTTAGTTCTAACAGAAGGCCCAGATCTAACTATAAGTATTTTAGTTCTAACAAAAACTCCAGATCTAACTATAAGTATTTTAGTTCTAACAAAAGGTCTAGATCTAACTATAAATATTTTAGTTCTAACAAAAGGTCCAGATCTTACTATAAGTATTTTAGTTCTAACAAAAGGTCCAGATCTAACTATAAATATTTTAGTTCTAACAAAAGGTCCAGATCTAA
>JASKDV010085343.1:0-14996 GCA_032466395.1 Aegires albopunctatus | reverse complement strand
GTTGGAGATGGATTGGACACACCCTTAGAAAGCCAAAGACAAATGTGACCCACCAAGCCTTGAGATGGAACCCACAGAGAAAGCAGAAAAGAGGAAGACCAAAGAGCACATTATGGAAAAGGGACGTAGAGACGGTGCTGAAGGAAAGGGGATCCAATTGGACAGAGGTGACGGCTAAGGCCCAGGACAGGAGGAGATGGAGAGCTTTTGTTGGTGGCCTATAAAATGCTCCGACGTGGGGTGAAAAAGGCTGATGATGATGATGAATATAATCATGCGTTGTGCGTCGCATGTATTCATTTAAGAAATTTGTGTTCTTTCAACCTATCCCATAATTCACGATCGTGCAATATTTTTTGGCGTACTACGTCACATGAACTTTATTAAGGATTTACTGTGCATATACAGGGAAATATTGCAACGTCCATTACAACAATAAGGCAAGGATATACTAGTTTCTATCACTGCATCAAAGTACATATTGGGTAAGCATTTCATAACATGTTGGCATTTTTGTATTCAATTTCCAGAGAAACGCTATTCACAAAATCTATAAGTTCGAAACAATGGCCGACCACCGAATACGCAGTAAGTCAATTTTGTAATACACATGTACAAACATTTGTTAATCTATGGATAGGTTAGTTAAATTCTTTAACGTATTTGAAAAGGTAATTCATCATTTTTACGGAAAAGAATTATCCTCATCATCATTATCATCGCTATCTTCTTCGTCGTCGCCATTACTTCTATTTATTATTATCTATCCACAGACAATCCTTGTAGAATATCTTTGTGGTAAACTCAACGATACTGAGTGTCAGACATATGCTTCCAAGAGCAGACCAGAATTGGCGTAAGTGTTTACAACATAACTCTTGAGATTAATGATAATGCATTGGTGTACATTGAGGTGGTAATCGCAGGTGCCAGGTGGCTGTCTTGACATCATTCCCGGATGGAACAACCTCTCTCTGGGACAATTTAATTAAAAACATTCATAATTACTAACACCCCCCCCCCTAACAAAAACATCAAAGACATGAAAAATACCCCCCTCCCCCCCAAAAAAAAATAAATAAATAAAAAAATATATGAATAAAATAAAAAAAAAAAAAATAAAAAAATAATAAAAAAATAATTCAATGAAACAAACAATAAATAAATTAAAAATTTAAAAAATTAGAAAATGAAATAAAATAAAAGCAAACGAAACAAAAGCAAAAAATAAAATAAAAATCAAAGCAGAAAATAAAATAAAATAAAATACAATGAAAACAACAACAGATAAAACAAAATAACAAAACAAACAAACTAACCCCAAAACCCCTTGAAAAAGACAAAATAAAAAGTCACCCCCCCCCCTCCACCCCTCCCCACCCCTCCCAGCCAACACTAAAATAAAAACAAAAAAAAAAAAAATGAAGAAGAAAAACCCCGGAATGAATAAATGAATAGATAAATAAAGAAAAATAAATCCACAAACAAATAAATGAATACAATGAGAAAAAAAAAAGCCCAATCGCTCATTACTATCTTCTAAATTAGATTATTGAAAATGATCGTTAGAATTATGTTGATGAACAATAAGTGTTGTATTATTTAGATCTACATGCTTTTTTCTACTTTTCCAATTTTCTCTAGATCGTCGTTCATGAAGCTGGTCATCTACTTTGAGGATCTCAATTATGAAAACATCACCGAGGAGGAAAATTATGAAGTAAGTTTTCAATCTGTAACCTCGGCTGATTGGTACATGTAATAACAATTACTTGGGAATTTGTGAGAAGTCAACTGATTTCTGTATCTATACATGTATTTAAATTTCTGCAAATCACAGAGGACAATAGATCAGAAGCCTGCAGTAAGAATTAGTGTTTTCATAAGACAAAATAAAGGAAAGAAAAAAACAACAACAACAAAACAAAGCAACTATACAAAAACTATTAAACTAAGAAAGAAAACCTATAAAACTTGTGTTCCACGTTTTGGTATATTACAAGAACGAATACATACATAAAAGAAGATCGATACACAAATCTCAATTTCTTTGGTATGCGTAATAGTATGTAAAGTACGTATTTGAACAGGAAGTAAAAAAGTAATATTAAAATAGTTTAACTACTAAACACGAATAGGTGGATAAATGAAATAATAAGTCCCATGTTGTGTTTTTACCCTTCTAGCTATTCCAGTTTGTCTCTGATATTGGAGGTACGATTGGTCTGTGGATCGGATTATCTCTGATCAGTTTCTTCGAGGTGTTGCAGTTTTTCATTGAGGTCATTCACTATCTGGTGTATATCCATCCACGACAAAAGATGAAAGCGGCTAAGAAACGGTAATTATAAAATAATATTCTATATCACTGCCGTGGGTCACCGTGTAACTCCTACATGTACAAATGTGTATTTCAATATAGCCCCTTTTACATAAAGAGACAGTTATCCTTTATCTCACCCACTAACCCTTTACATCACACCCCCATGCTCTTACCTCCCACCCTTAAAAAGAAACAAATATAAAAAACAATAAACCAAATTATAAACAAAGCAAAAGAAAACAAAAACACAAAATACACCACCCCCACCCAAAACCTCAATGGTAAGAACCACGTAAAAACAAAACAAAAAAGTAAGATTAATGAAACCAAACCAAACAAAACAAAAAAGTAAGATTTATGAAACTAAACCAAACAAAACAAAATCAAACTAAAACAGAGAAACCAACCTACAATTGATAACTCTGTTGTCTTTCAAAACAGGAAACGTGCATTACAAAAGCAGGCAGTTCGCCACGCAATCCGATTTACCAATAACATATCGTCAACACCAGCTCTAAGCACGGCCAATGGCAAACTGTTAAGACCAAGGTCCGTCAAGAAAAAAGAAGACAAACTTCCCTATTTTGAGTCACCAACCGGAAGTTCTTCAAGCAACGGAGATTTGAAGACATTTAGACCACCACCACCTTTTGATGACGTCATGAAATATGATCAGGACAACGCAACTGTTTTCACAGACTTATCGCATCATGGCTTCCGGTCAGATGATTCAATATGGCATACCAACAATAACAGAAGCCATAATAATATGTGGTGAAATGTAAATGTTATCTTAATTTTGGGTCTTTGTCGATAGAAGTGACGTAATAAAATATGTGAGAAAATCCCAATACAAAAAGGCAATTGTTGCCTCTTTCTATACCGTATATCAGAATGTCTGTTTCTTTTCAGACAAAAATAACGAGAATCCATTCAGAAGTTCATTCATTTCCAAGTACAGAAGTTTATCTGACTTATATCTTATTTTTTGCTTTATTGTTTCTTACATAATTCATTATTGCTGTACTTGTACTGTAAACATTACATTTCAGTATTCCTTTATTCATGTAATTTACACTTTATTACATCAAGTTTACAATGGTATTCATAAATAAGTATCATTGTTTTCAAACAGGTGTATCTCCATAAGTACTTAATGGATTCATGATATCGGGGTATCATTTGAAAGATAATTTATTTGACTTTCATTTGGTATAATAATAATAATGACAAGGTTGTGTCAATAAATGAACATTTCACACAGGTTTTATTGAAAATGGTCCAGATTTGACAATAACAAAGATTTGAATAAGATTACATGCTGTTTTTTTAAATTATTTTTTAAATTATTTTTATCAGTATTCAGTGTGACCGCCAGTAGAATTTTTTAAAGCTTTCACTCTTCTTCTGGTGGATGACGTGAGGTTGCCCACTACTGTCTATGGGATATTATCCCAGATTTGAACAACACGTTCAAAAAGTTCTTCTGATTTTTGGGGAGGTGCTTGCTTCCCTAGAACTGTTTTCATTTGATGACAGACATGCTCGATCGGATTCATGCCTGGTGAAACCGTTGGTCATGGATTAATAATTTGAATATCATTGTCAAGTACATTTTTGTTAATATCGATTGATGAGTCGTGATCGATGGGTCGGAGCATTGTCATGCCGGAAAATTATCCGATCCAGCTCTAAGCTGTCCGATCAGTATTGCTCTATCTTCGATGCTTAGATGAGGCATTTTAACCTGGGTTTTTTCTCTCTCTGGATCTTCATGTATATCTAATGTTTGCAATAAACATGGGAAAATGGCGGATCCGAGTGGTAGTGTAGACAGAATCATGACGTCATGACTTGCATTCGATAGATGAGTATTTGAATGCATAAAAGTATATCAACACACAAGGTATGATTTTTGTCCTGATGGCATATCTTGTGATTCCAAGTTTCAGACTTTTAAAAAAAGAAACGCCTTAGAATATTCATTTCTATAGATATGGGCTTTGAAGTTGTATCATTTAAAAGGTGAATGAATATCCTTTTCAACACTACTAATAATTCTTTGGTCAGATACGCCAATTTGATAAGTAGGTACCTATTTATGAACACCTTTACATGTCAAAAAGCCCCTCACACTTCAACTTATATACTGATAACATTTCGTCTTAATCTTTGTAATGTGTTGCTGTTTTTGTTGTTGATTTTTTTTTTCTTTTATTTTTTCCTTTTTTGGGGGTGATTTGGGGGAGGGGGGGGAGGGTGAGTGGAGGAGTTGTTTGGTCATGGGATTGTAGTACAAATACATAAACAGTATACAATGATGAAATCATAAAGTAGCAGGCACAATTAAAGACAATTTTTCAAGAAACGTTAATGTGGTTTATTTCATTACTTTGATGTTCATAGAATCATATTAGGGAACATAATAATAGTTGCATAGGCAAAACAGCTTGTAGGATTGTCTTTTTAAAAAAACCAGACCAAGTTTAGATCTCGTCAGATGATCTTAGTTGACTATTTCAATACAATGACATTCTAATTAAGCTGCACATACAGCATGGGTGTGGCCAGGAGTGTTAAAGGCAATCCCTTATAGTTTTAAAATATAAAACAGTGAAGTACACTAAAGAATAACTCTTAAGGAACCAACAAAAAGGTTGAACTATTTTTCCCAAGTAGAATGTGTATTTTATGGGACTGAGAATTGTTTTCTTTATCTATCATATCTTAGTGTTCTTAGGTGGACCCCACTGCTACTGTACATTATTTATCTCTTTCGACTCAGGTAAAGTTGACATTGCAGATAAGAACCCATTGGTTGACATGGTGCAGCATAAGTTTTATGTCAATAACAACAGATCACATCAGGACTTTCAACCTTAGCTTAGAAATAAAAAAAAAGAATTTTTTTCATCATTCATATGTGCTACTTCATTAAAATGATAATAATAATAATAAAAATAAAAATAAATAAATAAATAAGTACAGATTTCTCAGAATAAGGCATGCCATTGAATCAGATTAATGGCAATGGAAAGTGATTTCATCACATTGGTTATAACTATTAGAAAAGAAATAATGCCCTTTCCTGATTATCAATAATTGTGCTGCTTGTTCAAACATAAGGATCTTTGGGTTTTTTCCCCTTAATCTTTAAGGTTTGAACATTAAGATACGTTAAGATAAGAACCTGTGCTAGAAATCATCGATAAGAATTGAGCAGAAACTTATTGTCCAATGGAGATTGTGATGTTGACATGATGTCATGTCATTTCCATTTCTATACAGATCAATTGATTTTGAAGATCAAGGATGATTGAAATTGAAGTTCGGTGGTCTCATCTTTCTCAAAAACTTAGTATTTACGATATATCTTCGTTGAACTGACATCAGTCTAAACTGACACTTGTGCTGGGAACAAAATAATTCTCTCTTTGATGTCTATTAAGAGATCCAGCTATTCGTTATTTCGACTCTGACACTTATTTTTGGCGATAATTTAGTATTTTACCATAAGTATACTGTTCTTTAATTCGACACGCACTCACATGACATGACATGAAACACCATGCCATTACAAATACAAACATTTACACCAAAAGGAGAACCATTTCTAAACCTACATGGCCAGTAATTGTGATAGATTTAAAAACTGATACAGATGTACTTGTACTCTCTCCTGCACCTATACGTCCATTGTCTCACCACATTGACTGCACCTTATTCTTTAAAGTCTGATGTCCTTGAAAACACATGAACCCACATTGACTGCACCTTATTCTTTAAAGTCTGATGTCCTTGAAAACACATGACCCCACATTGACTGCACCTTATTCTTTAAAGTCTGATGTCCTTGAAAACACATGAACCTCTATTACGTATTCAGCCTACGACCAAGCAGTTGATAAGAGAGCAACCAAATGGAGTCTGGTAGTGAATTAGAGACTACGATCTTTGTTTAACAGACATAATGCATGGTGTCTTGAGGGGAGAAAAGGTGTGAGAATGACTGTAGAAATCAGATCCAGCAGTCATTTTTGGATTGACAAAACTAAACTGAACGTTAATTAAGAGTATTTCATTGTTAAGTAAAGCACGATTTTAACATGTCGACCCTGAAGGCTACTGTGTTTGATAATTCAATAAGCAAGAGTGCCCCCCCCCACCCCTTTTTTTTTCGGCTGAATGCCCGTTTTGCCTGTGTCCACTTTTCCGCCAAAACAGAATATTTCATGTATTAAATTTATCACTGAGTACCTACGCCCTCTATGTCTGGATTTTGTCAATCATAAAAAAAGGAAACAATAAATGTCAAACAAGCTAGATAAGTTAATCACTGATCACTTTACTGAGGCTTACAATCATTAACACTTTATCAATTAGTAATTAAAATCATCCCTTTGTTACTCAAGCAAGATGGTTCTGAAATGATAGACATGTGTGACTTAAGACTCAGCCAATCAAATGCGCTGAGGTTTAGGTGAGGTTTAATTTCTTAGTGTAGTCTTGCACAGTTTTTTGAATGTCTACCAATCTATACATGTATTAACACAATGTAATCTAGTCACATTGTTGCAACAGAATGATCTCTGATAGTAAAAGGCGGGGACTTTGATTTTTGTTATAAAGCCAGCAAGCATGGAGACATCAAAGTGATTTCAAAATTAGGTAAGTCAATGAGAATAGGCGTACATAATCATTTGAATTCGTCTCTGCTGCACAATTAGTTGACATGACATGTTTATGTAAATAAAGATGCCCTAGATATTTAAGGGAAGCACAAGATTTCAAGCCATGAAAAATCGACAACCATAACGATTCAAGAGGACTTTTAAACGGGTTTGTATTTGTACACTAAAAACAATATAAGAAATATTGCTGACAGGATCAAAAGTCTATAGAAAAATCCAAAAACATCGCATGTTTACAGTATACATGATTGTATAACTGACCAACACTCGAATGTTTCATTGCAGCCCCCCCCCCCCCCCCGGTATGTTTTAAAATAAGAGTAAAAAGAAAACCTTATTTAAAAATAAAAGATTGACAAAATAATAAACATTGAATGTTGTTACATTGTACTTGTAGCAGACACTGGTAGTGTTTTGGGCAGCTATAAACAAGGGGCATAACATGAATATCGAATACCCAATGATCCTTTATACTATGGCAATCCCACCTGATGAATGAATGCTCCACCTAAGTGCTTGTTGATGCCGATTCCCGACCACCAGGCATTTTTGTGAAAACAACTGTAAGAGTAATGAAGATAGTACCAGTGGTGGTGGTGATGATGAGTTTAGTAGTATTTGTGGTAGTGATAGTAATACATATAGATTTTAGTCACTAGTAGTAGTAGTAACCTTCATTAGTGTCAAATTACAATCAAGACCCATTTAAGACACTAAAGAATGTTTCAACCTTTGCTGATAGTCAAACACAATTCCTACATCAAAACTGCTTTTCATAACCGTTTCTCGTACATCTTAATAACACATACCATTCACTCAGTCATATCTTACATGCAAATGTTGACAATTTGGTAAATTGTAAGGAAAAAATCCTCCTCTCCCTACTATGTGACAAGTCTTAACTCTTGATGTATATTGTCAGCACTTCCATCTATCTATCTAAGCCCATCACTCCTCCAGGAGCATTCATGGGCTGCTGACAACTGGTCATGTCACCATGAGTTTCTTGGTCATCCTCTCCTCTGCTTCCCTGGGGGTTTCCATGAGAGCCTATCTGGCGATGCTATTGGCAGGTTTCCCCAGAGTACGTCCAATCCATCCCAATCTTCTACGCCTGATCTCTTCTTCTTCTAGCAACTGGCTGGTCCACTGCCACAAATCTTTCATTGCCGAAAGACATTGGCTAAAGGATTTGGAAGATTCTTCTCATCAGCTTCTGATAAAAGTAATAGTAATAGTCTTTGTTGTTCATGTCTCTCTGTCAATACTTATATTAGCATTATCATTGTTGGAGATATGTCACTTCTATAATCATGGAAATGACAATGCCAGGGCAAAATTAGCCTCTTGTCAAATTGCAAGCTATTGCTGGATATTTGGAAGATTGTGATAGGCTTTAAACATGACAGAGCTCCCTGAGGATTTTCCTTCACAAAAATCTTAAAAATATAAATCTACATCCAAATAACTAGCAAGATTTTCCTTAAAACTATATCTAATGGAGAGCAAGTCAATCCAGCATTGTTATTCTATTACTATCTATGAACCTAGCTATTTTTCTCTAACACTTTGCGGTCCAAACAATTTTGATAAATCCAAAGCATACCGTACTTCAATTAAAGGCAATTCATTTTTTTTATTTTTTTTTTTCATTTTGACCCACCATGGATAATTTGCAGTTTATTTTTAATGTAGGATTAGTAATTACTGTCATAGTAAAAAATTCAACATAAAATGGATGTTTCAGTTGTAATCATTTATTTTTTGTGTTTCTGCTGTTGACTGTGAACTGTTAAGCCATGAAAAAATACTAATATGCATAAATAAAATCATACAATCATGTTGGTACAAGTATTATGTCCTCTTTCAGAAAGATCTCCTGATATCAATGACTAACCAAAAGAAAAGAAAAAGAAGATAAAAGATAGGAAAGTTGAATAAAAAACATAATTGTATGTATATACATAGAAAATAACATCATTTGGTATATTATACACAAAAATAAAGTAAAACATAATTAGAGACATAAGATTATGTATTTATACAAAGCTGGAAAAATTATTGAGGACGGAAGATATGTGTAAATTAGCACATCTACAGAAAACCCAGGATGAATTCACCTCAAAATTGCAGGAATGTCAAAATGGACATTTGGTTCTAGAGACAGGCGGTACAAGACAATCAGTTTAAACGCATTTATTGAAATTGCATGGTCATGATGAAAATCTCATTATTTATTTCCCTTTCTCTTGTGTTGGATTAAACACACATTTCTAAATTCTTTCAGCACAAAAATCATACTTTGAAAATAAATTAACAAAAAATAAAATAAAAAAACAACAAATAAATTCAAGACAACATTTGTTATCTAACAATTTACTTTAAATTTCTCCAATGTTACATTGCTAGAAGCAATGATATCTTAATGACTCATTAAAACAATCTTATTTAGGGTTTTCTTTTGATTGATAAAAATCATTTTGTACAACATGCACCATCAACTTAAACCATCTGTCCAGTAATACATTAAATATATATATATTATTTAAGTAATGCATGTGAGAAGAGATGTAAAATTTCTAATTTGTATTTGTTTCAATGAACTTTTATAATATAATTCATATCATTTGAAGCCAATCTGTTATATATATATTAGGTAGGACAAACAGCTCTGATTCGCGGTTACGCTAAGCTTGCATCTGTTATGGCTATATTTGGTCTTTTTCACACGTCCTCCTCTCAGTGGATGGATAGCAGCTTAATTAGCTTACCGTCAGGATGTAGAATGTTATGGGATTATAGTAACACTCTGTGTTAGCCTGAAACAAAGGAGTCATTCTGTGCTTGAAGTACCCAAACACGACAATGTGCTGTCTTCATTCTCACCCTCTCTAGCTATTTTTCCCTAACTCAGTCAGTCATTCACTTGAAACTGTTAGTGATTGGTTGCTGCTAGAAATAGATCTTGAATTTCCTGTTCTTACAATACTAATTTCGCCTTTATTGATCAAATAGAATTTACTTAAAAGGTTAAACGAAGTTTTTAGACACACGTCATCAGGCCTTCCGATAATTTTTTCTCTGGTAAACGGGTACTGTTAGAAAGAGAATTTAATATTCTAGATCGTGTTAAAATGTCACAATAATAAGTTGAAATCATCCGAACCTGGAGTTATTTGAATAGAAGCCATTTTCAATGAACGCCAGGCAGCACAATGTAAACATAATGTAAATGGCGAGGCTATGGTGGGCAGCCGGTCAAGTCCAAGGCAATTCGTAATGGCGGCCATCGCAATACAGTCACATTTTTCCCTTTCAATCTAAGTCAGTGGGAGGTATAATTTTCATTATTTTTGTGGGCCATTACTCAATTCTTGATTGTTTGGATGTATTTCAATCATGTATGATAAATATGGTAATGTGGCTCTATTCATTAATTCAGTAGCATCTAAAAGTTGAAATAAAATTTGCTAATTTACCTCCCTTGCACTATTCACGAAATTGTGCATCTTTGTCACTTTCATGTCAAAAAACATACCACTTGCATCTTTTGCATACCCACCAACAAAAAAACAAAAATAGCCTTGTACAATGCATATAGGGGTTCATGTTTTGAAAATATGAGAATGCTGAGTGGTGTATTTATTAAATGAGCCATGTCTCAAAGTGGCATTTTTTAACATTTGAAAATAAGACAAAAAATTCAAAACTTAAAATATTCATAATTTCGTTAATAATCAACCTAGAGAGCTAAATTTAGTATCAAAATAATAATAAAAAGATCCATGTGTTAAGACATTCCTTTTTTCTGTTGCTTAAAAAATAATTTTCTGTTTGTCCTACCTATATTATAACGCATCAGATCAGAAATAGCAACACATCTTATAACCCTATTTTACTAACCAATTTAATGCAAATAAATGAGTTGAAAGGGATGAGATCTCAAAAAGCATTATAATCCATCAATAAAATCACAAAAAGAATGCCCATGTTAAACCCACTCCTCAAATCAATGCATAGCATTAATAAACCGATTGAATATTCATAGGTCAAAAATCATGAAATTTCTTGTAGATTGTCTAATTCATAAACTTTAAATGTTCAAACTGATGTCTTGAGAATGTAAAACACATAAATGATTTAGCAGTAGTCTACTGATGAATGAGCTCCTCTTATTTTCTTTCCATAACAAATGAAGTAACAACCAAGAATTTTATATACAACAAATTCTGGCAACAACGGATTGGTTTAATTTAAAAAACAAACAAAAAGAAAGCTAAAAGAAAAGAAAAAAAGAACCACCGAACAAACAACCTGCACCTGAAGCCTATCGCATAATTCTCTTTCTATGTCTGAGACATTATGATATAGTTCTTAATATATAAAAAAATAAGCATAAGATTCTCATTGAGAATAAACATGATGACTAAGAGGATCCATATCAAAAACATATACATGCACGTTTTTCTATATATTTCTATCACCACTGATAACCCACTTTCATTATATAAGCTAAAAGCTTTCCAGCACATACTTTCTAACACTGAATGTAACAAAAGGTAATTATAATATAGTTGGTGAAACTTATTTTGACTCCATAAAAAGAAAAAACCTGAAGAACGAAGAATCTTTATTTGTTAACATTTTTTGTAGCTTTAAGAGGTTGTGGCTAATAATGCAGATAGACTGATTGAAGTGGCAATGACGGGGGCGCAAAGGCATGCAGAGAAAAAAACAACAACAAACAAGCCATAAGATGATTGCTAGATCATTGAACTAACATCACTATGTATAATGCCAATAATGGATGACAAATCCAAATAGACATAAACGTTGAAGACAATTATGCTACGAAACAAGACGCCTAAACAAATGATCTTTCATTCAAGTATATCTCTTTAACCCTTATTTTGCTCCTCTACCTGACTCTAACCTCTAACCATCCTCAGAATTATCAAAAAAATAAAATCATATTGAAGGTACTATCTTCTGAACGTTGATCCCCATTCATTCTTTGCAATGTATTACCAACTACCCCTAATAAGCTATACAAAATCAAATCCTCGATGATTGTATCCACAATAATAACTAGCTAAAAATACAAATAATAGAAGATTGAAGATAAATCAAAAGACTGCAGCTTTTATGATCATATGACAACTATTTGATTTGATGGCTGTAGTGTAAAATGAGTCAAGAAACAGAGCAAGTGATTGTTGACACAAAAATTGGAAGAAGAGTAAAGCAACGCATTCTGTTTTTGCCATACCAGTTGGATGTAAACTTTGCATGATTAGCATTGGATTATATTCTTATTTTGCTTAAATCTCATATTTGATTATAGAATTCACCACCCTCTTGTCTTCAAGTTACCTGATAAAAATAACAAGTCATGACCTATTCTTTTATGTTCTGAGAGATTATAAAAAAAAACTTGGAATATATACGTTCATCGATTTTCTATCGTGGAAAAAACACTTCATAAACATTACCGATCTAAACAGAAGTAAAGATTTAGAAACAGATGTAGCAGTAGCAATGACAGCAAAAGAGGGAGAAGGAAAAGAACAAGAAAAAGAAGAAAAAAGTAGAAAAATTAATTATCAATATTAATACTTTCAAAATCTATTAGTCGTATTATGCCAATTATGAAAATCAAGACTAGAAACCAACTTGCAAATCTGTATTTACTTTTCTTTTTCCCACTTTCTACATCTCTTTTTTGAGTAACTTGTAAAACAAAGTTTGAAGGAAATACAGGTAAAAGTAAGTTTGATCTTAACATAGTATGAATGAGAAACATGCAGAATGATTCTCTTGCTTAAAGTCACTTTCTCTTCTTAGCTGCAGCAGACTTGATATTCTTGCTCAGAGTCTCTTCTTCCTGAATTTCTTGCCGGAATGTGGCTACTTTTGCTGGTAATGAAAATAGAAAAACAAAACCAATCACTTATATAAACTTTTATCTTACTGAGACCCAAATTTAAGAAGGAAACCATGAACACAATCATAGGTGAGATGAGAACTCTTTCGATATGTGAATAAAAGAAATTTGTGACTTTTTTTTTTCATTTTTTTTATTATCATCATCATTTTTTTAAACGTTTAAAAAGAAAAAAAAAAAAAAAAAGAAGAAATTTATGACTTGATGCTATCATCACTACTATTTGCTGAGATAGAGTAGTTATAACTATATAAATAACAACAACAATAATAATAATAAAAGAAGAAGAAGAAGAAGAAGAAGAAGAAGAAGAAGAAGAAGAAGAAGAAGAAGAAGAAGAAGAAGAAGAAGAAGAAGATCAATTTTTGCATCCGTTGATGTTTAAAGAAATTAAAAGAAATTGATTCCATTCCTCTGCATTAATTTCATTGTCAGCTTATTTCGTTATCATCCCCGCTTTGACTGCTTTTATTCATGGCTGAGTTTTTATGATAGCAAAATAACGAGAAAGAATCTCCAACAATTGGATGAACCTTGTATAATCCTTGAGGTCGAAAAAAACAACAAACAAGCAAGCAAGCAATCAACCAACAACCCCGCTAACAATAGGTTTCTTATAGTGTTGACAGAGACAAAGCGTTCAACCACAAAGATGAGTCCAGCCCACACCCCCGCGTTGCCATGGGTGTGAGTGATGTGTAATAGATTGTAAACACCCGTAACCCAATATGAAAAGGCCGCCGCCCACGGTTCCATTGCTGTTATTTTTAACATCCCCCTGACTAGAGACCAGCCATAACAACTGCTGGTTCCAGTCATGCGCACATCAATCGCGAGCAGGACACAAGATCCATCCAAAGTTTGGCATTTCGAACAGGCGCGGCTCAGTGTTTCTGTCATTGGCTTGAGGAAATCCAAATATTACCAACGTGCACCTCTCTTGGATCTCCCTCGACGACAGCCACCAAAAAAGATCGAATCGGATCGCGACTGAAAGTTCTTCAATCCTAGCGATATAACTAGCCATAAAAGCATTTGGATAAAGTACCTACACCCATTGTGGTAGCATATTTTAGCCTACAAACCGATAAGAAGGTCAATAGGTAAGGATGTTGGTGACTATCAGTATTTCAAATTCCATAAGAAGTTCATTCAAGAATAAGAATAAAATGCCCGACAATTTTTAAGTTTTTGAGTAAAACGTGCAAATAGACTGAAAAGGCCCACCACTTTAAATACTGTCACTGCCCCACGTGCCTTATCAAGTGTGTGGGTTTGATAACCAATGTGAAGGGGTTCTCTTCTGATAAACCCTTAAACATCGTCATATCATTGTCTTTCTCTCTTGTTTCTTTTCGACCAGAAAGAATAGGGAGTAATTGCTTGGCTTAAGGGAGGATGGTGTCAGCAATAACCAATAATGATTTATGTTTTTATCTATAAATATAAAAGAAAGAGTGAATATTTCTGTCTGTATCTTTTCCTGTCTGCATCACGTCTACGGGGTAGACCAGAAAAGTTTCAGTTATGAAATTTCCACTGAAGGTGGGAAGGATATATTTGTTGTGCAAGACTAAGAAACTTTTTCAATTGTCATTTCTTTTTGACTATGGGCGAATCATTTTCTTTCCTTTATTCCCCCGATGAAACAGAATCATTCAGATCTAAGCTGTTCCTTTAACCCATTTTTTACTGAAGGACACGTTTAAGCGATCATCAATGCCGAAGCGGGACTTTCCATTTTCATACAATTCTCGAAAATGCGCACCCGGTAGTGACAAGCTCTCCATTATTAAAGCGTCTACTCATTCTATATCTAACATAATAAATAGAAGCTAGGAAGAAAAAGATCTATTAGTATATCAATCTCTTATTAGATTATATCAAGTGAGTGTACGGCCCGAAATTTTTGTTTGATTGAAAATGCTTGAAACATTAATTTAGAAAAGAAATTGTAGGCCTATTTTGTAACAGAGAGAGAGAGAGAGAGAGAGAGAGAGAGAGAGAGAGAGAGAGAGAGAGAGAGAGAGAGAGAGAG
>JASKDV010085232.1:0-14998 GCA_032466395.1 Aegires albopunctatus | reverse complement strand
GGTTCAATATTTGCATGAATTTCACAGGCAGCAACTGGGGTTGAACGCATGCCACCATTAATAAATCGCAGTGCCTCTAATCAGATCAAGGACAAATATGCTCTTCCTTTACATTATAGCTTCAGAGGTTTTGCATTAACTACTGCTTTTAACCAAATTTTCTTGCTTACAGTCATTGGTCCCTCACTAAAGTAGGCGATTGTTGAAAAGCATGGCAAATAAATGCAATACAGAAAGACAGCTGAAATATAGACATATGTAATTCTATCATTAAGGTGCCCACACACAATGAAGATGTACATATCAAAACTGAAATCTAAAATTAAAAACTGACATCCACACACGAGTGAGATAATTTGAGTCAGTTCACAAAATGTCATTTTGCAATAAGCTGAAATTATTGTACGACCATGATAAAGGTAAAAATACTTTCTTGTTTAGTATCAAATAGCATTCAATATTGACGCAGAACCCAAGTCTGAACTCAGATTTTCATTATTGTGTCTTTCAAACCCCTAGCTTTTTAGCTTCCGCAAGAGTGAACTGTAGAATGAGGCCAAAATATTAAACACTGCTTGATTTCCATCAGTCGGTGACGGATCTCTATGAGATTTCGCCATATACTGGTAATATGCAGATCATGGTATGAGACCGATCTTCATCGTATAATGGCGCCTTTAGCATCAATAAATAAAAAGAAATGCAACTCTGACCAAAAGGTTCAATAAGAAATAACCGTCCAAATCGTTGGTTTTATTTTTCAATTGACAATAAATACATGTCATGACAATCTTCGTTTAAATTATGGGTTTGTTCTCTAGCATGATGTACATAATATATATATATATATATGTTATAAATCTCGGCACATAGAAACGAGATATGAAATAAAACACAGGTCACAAGTCAATGAGTCATCAAATAGGGGGGGATAACATCAACATGAGGGGGATATTTACCCAACTAATACATTTGTATTATTTCATTCAGGAAGGCGTTCTAATCTAGGGAGTTGGGTTGGAGTTTCTGAAAATCCAAATCTATTCTTTACGGATCTACGTCTAGTCTAAAAACTCTAAATCTTATCTAAGTGATCTAAATCTAGTCTAAAATGCCAGTTTTGATTTTCCTTATTTTGGTTGATTTGTTTCCATGATTACAAAAAGTGACCATTGTAGTGAATAAATATAGAAAAAATACAATCATGTAATGAGATGTCATAATCACTTGATGAAATGTGAAAGAATGGATATGAATAGCGCACATCATCCATTTTAATATTTAAAAAAACCCAACTCGCTCTCATTCAGACACTCATAATAAATAAATCTTTCTGTAGGTCAAGAGTCAAGAACCAAGATCTTTTGTCACAGGTTGAAACAAAACTATCTCGTAATAGATCTTTGGAATTTTTAATTATATTTCTTTTTCATCCTGGTTCATTGATGTTGAATGGCAAAATGTAAGATTATTGAGTCTTTATTTCATGAATTCCTAGTTCTGTTACATTTCTGATATGAGAAAAAGCATAAATGAAAATTGCAAATACTCTCTACTAGCTTGAAAATAATCAAATTTCCTTTTTTTTTTTCCAAGCCGAACCAATTCTTAGAGAATATAACGCAGACTACTATTTCATTTTGGATAAAGACAAAAACTTTGACACTCACTGAACCATATAGAAATATTCCTTTGGTTTGAATCAAAATCATGTCATGATCTACTAAGCTTCGTCTGAAGGGGAATAAGACTACAAATATTATATTTCACTTTGTTCTTGGAACAACAATATGCAACACACATTCATTCTCTCAGTAGTATTAATTATTTCTTTCTTCTATCACACCCAAATACTTATCATTAAATCATATAATCACCATATTCTTCCACTATCTGTCATAATACGTACATATTGATGCCATTGTTTCTCGTATTACCAAAAAAAAAAAAAAAAAAAAAAAAAAAAAAATCAAGGTAAAAACTTCGATTGTGGTGATAATTCTAATCAAGGGGAAAAAAAAAAAAAGGGAATTAATAATTCTACGATGCTATGATAAGGAAGGGGTGTGGGATATTGAAAAAGATGAAATGCATGAGGTAATGAAGCGCATCACATTTAAGTAGCCATGGAATCTCAAAATCTTATTTTCATCTCTTATGGCCAGATTAACAAATCAACATGGCAGTAATTCTATTAAGTAGCATCTAATATCTCTCTCCTCGCACTTAACATTCCTCAACAAGGGACAAGGGAAAAGTCGGCGGTAGAGGAGAGAATTAAGAATAACAATACATCTCATTTATATTTAAAAATGAAAATTAAAAAAAAATGGAAGGGAAAAAAAAAGAAGAAGCAAAACCTCCAGGAGACAGGGATATCGCAATCACAAATTGTTGTGAGGAAACTTTGGGTATGGAATGATTGGTGATTTTGTTTACAGTCAACAAACTGATGTGAATTTAAAAATATGAAGACAAGTAAATAAAGACTATGTATCTGTATTGAAAATAATAACAACAGCAATGCTATACATTAATAGATAGGGAATTCTATGCCAAAATAACGGGCAAGACTAATTTCTAGAAAGTCATGGAATTATGTTTGGGGAATGAAATAATTATTTTGTATGTTTACAATTTCAAGGCTGAACATATTTGTCATTTAAGTATAAGCCTCAAAATTGATTAATGGAGCAAAAGATTAAAAAAAAAAAACTGTATGAAAGTTAAATGTCCTGGTTCATAATTAAATTTCATACCGGTTCCTCTTATTGCCCGATTCTGATTGACAAAATTTGCAACCAAAAACAAAACTAAAATATGATTTACATCACGAAAAAGAAGAAAAAAGAGAATCAACCCAAGTGGAAGGAATAACAAAAGTTTGATGATGATAATAATAGTAATCATAAAAATAATTAAGCTCAGGATTATGATGATGATGATGAGTAGAATGACACTGTGACCATGCTATAGATGTAGGAGTGGTATAATAAATCATTATGTCACTAAAACTGACATAGACATCAAATGCATAATGGAGTTGGAACACAGTTCAAGCATTTAAAAACACTAAAACAAAGACTAATAATAGTAAATATACTATAGAAGATTTTACAAAGGAATTGAGAAAAATAAAATAAAAATAATCAAAGACTTGAGGGCTAAGCAAATACAAAACCTTTTCTCACTTTTCACTCTCTATACTCATATCAAATGAATAATTAATATTTCACATCGTAGTAATTTGATAATAAGACTTCTATTTTCCTCATATATTTGTTCTTTGACACTCACATACATATGCGAATAAAGAAAAACAATTTAAAACACAGACTTCCTCAATTCCCCTTCTTCAATGACAACACAATTGGAATTCCTTCATACAACGATATTTTACAATAATTTCCCTTTCACTGGCTAAGGTAGAGGAATCGTACAAGGATTTAATGAGAATGTGCGAGAAGAAGAAAGACTCCAGAATGGAATAACTTACATTCAACAGGTTAATGCATATAATGACGAAAAATTAGACAAAGACATTAAAGGAAGGACACACAATGTGGAATAAATGTCTCTTCAACAAACATGTGGAATTTATGACCAAGAATTTAAGATTGCAAAATATTAAAAATCGAGAAACGCAAAAGGGAGAAATAAGTATAATAACTCTTTCTTTCATTACTTTCAACAAAGAAGTGGAATTTATAGATTATTAAAAAAACATTGAGAAATTCAAAATTGAAAGATACGGGAAAATAATTTTTTTTTTTTCAACAAGCGAGTCAAATTTATGGCCAAAAATGTTTGATTGTACGATAATGAAATTGAGAAAATCAAAATGGAAAAACATGTGAAAATAATTTTCTCTTTCAACAAAACTGGTGGAATTTATGGCCAAGAATTTTAGATCATAAAGACTATTTAGAAACTCATGGTTGAGCAAAGAATAGAAAATAATTCTTTCTTACACAAAGGTGTGAGATTTTATGGCTAAGATTTGTATACATGGAATATTTATGAATACCGGGTAACCTATGATAATGTTTTTCTACTTTGAGACGATGGAAGTATTGGATGAATGCCACAACCTCTATTTAAACTCCTTTTCATATATTTCAGGAGTATATTACACTTGATAACATGTTTCTATAAATGTATTACATAAGATTTAAAACACATCAGGTCTTTCTAAAAAAAAACTGAAATCTATTTCCGACACACATGAAAACTCTTATATCATCGCAATATCAGAAGAATGCGAGTCATTACAAAAGCTTTGTCCTCATGACTTTTCTCCTCCACTATGGAAATTACGTTAAATATTATCAAATACGTTAGTAAATAATATATAAGGACAAGGTTTAAAACTGCTCCTTCCTGATTTACATTTCGCAACAAGTTCAACAGAAGAGATCTGCAGCTCAAGACTAAAATCAGTCATGAACTTTATCTTGTCAAACTGACGTCAAAATATATTTTTTAAGACAAGGAATCTTATAAAATAGCATTGCAATATCACACATTATATTCTTAATGTTAAGTTTGTTTATCAACAAATTTTATATCAACAAATATTGCTATATTCAATAATCCTCACGTCTTCTGTAAATATTTATGTGTAAATATCTGTAACGCGAAATCTTTAACTATTTTTTTTATCTCAGATAGAATCAATCAACAGAAATACTCCCAATTCTTTTAGTCACAGCATTAGAAATCAAGTCTATAAGAAAGGGACAATTTAAGGAATTATAATGATATTGGAAGTAACCTATTTTTATATGAAAACGGGAATAAACTGTACCAACCAGTAGAGACACACAATGGACACTAAATAAGCCGTAGAAATTTGAAGGGCATATCAAAACTAATTTCAAACAATAAAGGTTATGACGCTACAAAAAATTGCACATAAATCAATGGATGGTAGTCTTATTTCTGCTGTGTTCGTCGTTTCTTGAAAAATTTAGTTACATGAGGAATGGTGGAAAAGCTTAGTGTATGGAATAGACAACATGATTGATGATCTAATCAAACAGTCGATACGGATAACGAATAATGTGTTTGTAAATTGTGAGACATGAAAAACAATGCCATTATTATCTAAACATATGAACTAGGTAGACAAGTTGATATAAGAAAATTCATCATTACAGGCTCAACATAATCAAAACAAATATAGTTAATGATTTGCTTGCTATCTCAAATTCTACGACTTACACATACAAGGCCTACAAGCTATATAATGACATGAAATATTGATACCATGAATAAACTATTGGGTATTACCTAATATCTCTATGTCTAAGACACCGACGTACAAGACATGATATATAAATTGTATGATTAACATCAAACAAACCAGAAATAAACTTCAACGCATGGTCACATATTACTATATACTCAATTCATCAATCATTTCATTAACAAAAAAAATCATATTCATACAAAAAACAACAACAAAAAAACATGAAATTATTTTTAAAAATGTCTTGATCCTTGCACCTAGTGATTCAGTTCCTTTAGACAAATAATCCTTGGCATTCCAACCATTTGCAAACTTCATCAGAGACTCACATACAGAAAAAAATTAATAAATAAATAGCGATTTAAAATGAAGTTAATACAACAATGACATTCTGCTTCCTACCTATTTGTCTTGAGATGAATTTAATTTACCATTAATGTCATTACGTAAATTTAACATAACATTATTCTGTCTTATCTCTCCTTAATTCAAAAACAGTTCGAGATAACATTGAAACCCTATTTTGTTTACGGCAAGTTATATTGACCAACAAAAGGGCTATTTGGAAAAAGGCAACATTTTGCTCGTATAGGGGGTGATGAATGAAGTTAGCATTGATATTAATCTGCAACTCAATTTTAATCCTTGAGAACCCAGCAATGCTTTGGGAAATTGGTGGGCAATATTTCGCTTATTCATCCCCCAATTTCTGACTTTCCTTTTCATGATATGACATCAGATGCTTTGATTACGAACACATTTAAGTCAAAAAAATTCAAAACTTACTTTTTCATAACGATGCTACTAAGAAAGGTGTTGAGATATTTCTAATTTCTTGTAACTTTTAGACTTTTTAAAATGAACTTTCCATTTTCTATGATGTAAAGCACCTTGAACTTGAGAATTACAGGGTAAGGCCCTACAAAAGAATTATCCATTATTATTATTGTTATCATTACTAATAAATAAAAAAAAAGATAAGATATTTGCATTGACGCAAAGTAGTGTGCAACTCACACTAACGTTATTAAAATTCCTCCAAATTTGGAACAACTTATGGAACTGATGAAAAAAGCCACCTTTCTCTCGCTTTATCATTAAAAAACATAGAAATGATGAAGCAAACTAACATTTAGTTTTCCTTCTTTTTTTTCTTTTTAAGGGAAATATCATGAAAAAAACTTTCCATAAATGTGAAAAATGCCGTTGCCATATTTCATGTATAAAATTGAAAAAACCCTGTGTTGCGTTTATGATTTAACAGCATAGCGCTTGCTGCATAAAACAAACAAATCAAAAAACAAATTTAGTGATTTGTATAAACTGAATAATAAAAAAAAAAAAAAAATTCACATGAAATGCTTTGTGTGATTTTCTAGGTTTAGGCTTTGGATGGGTGTATTATAAAAGTTTTTTTAAAATAAATTCTTGTCTTTATAACAAAAATCTACCTTGCAATGTCTAATGAACGTTTTAATGCCTTGTAAATAAAAAAAGCAGTAAAAACAGACCACTCTTCACATGACACCTTAATAAATAGGAGACAGAATTCCAAGGTAGTGTGAAAAATTGTATGGAATTGATTCACTAAAATTCATATCACCGTTTAATTTTGTCAATTTCATTCTTAAAGACCAGCTTTCATAGGGATAATCGTAACGATATATATCACATTTCCGTGATATTAAATTGAGTGCATCATGGTTTAGCTCTGACCAGCTAAACTTATTGTAATTCTCAAGTAACAAAAACAAATAAATAAATAAACTCACCTGCTATACATTCCATTCGCTTAAGGAACATGAACAGAATAGATAGTTAATTATATGAAGTTTAAGGGCTCAATCTACCTTTAAGGTCAATCTCAACACTCATGGAAAAAGCAAAAACCAAGCAAAATCTTTCATATTTAATAAAAAAAATGTGAATGAAAACAAATATTCGGCTATGATATTTAGCAAACACTATTGGCCACTTAAAATATAATAATACTTCGTCTTTGTGCATTAATTACTATGTACAGGCAACATTAATAAATCTATAAGCATATATGCATAAAGCAGCCATGCACACACCAGCATGTATACGCTCTTCAAAGATGTAAAAAAAGAAAACAACCAAAAAATAATCAAACATTTATAATTTTGACCAGTAAAGGACATCACAGAATTTTGTTTTGTGTATATTTTAAGTTTCCAGTTTTTTAGAGTATCAATGCCGTACTAAGAATCCAAGGTGGAGTTGCTCTGGGACTGATATCGTTTCCAGGGCGACGGAACTCGGATTGAATGGGAAGGTGACGGGGAAACTGTATTTGGTGTCCATGAGGAGGGTGGTGGGTGTGGTTACTTCCCCTGATCTCTGCTTCAATTTGGCCTGGATCTTTCTGATGAAGGGGATAGGAACGCGCTCTTCAAAGTCATCCACTGGAGTGTAGATGTTGAGGATTTTCACAATCTGATAATGATGAGAATGACATTAAGGAAAACCATTAACAACAACAACAACAACAATAATAATAATAATATAATAATGATAATAATAATATAATAATGATAATAACAATGATAATAATGCTTATAATAATAAAATAAAATAAAAATAATAATTATGATAATAATATGATGATAATAATAATAATAAAAACAAAAACAACACAAAATCGTGGTTCCTTTCTTACCTGGGCTGTGGTTAGCTTGGAACACATATCACAAATGCTGTCTACATCGGAGTCCGTTTTACGGGCTTGCAAAAGTTGGGATGCCTGGGGGAAGAAAGAAAGGAAAGGAAAAAAAGATAATCAAGGTCCATTTTCTTACATTCACATTCATAATGTTCATGACATTCAACCCCCAACCATCTCCTATCATTTATTCACAACAAATTAATAAAGAGATACATCATTGAAATAAGATAAAGAGATACATCATTGAAATACAATAAAGAGATCAACTATCACCATCCTCTTTTCCCTACCATTGCTATTCCTTTCCTCAGATTAAAAGAATGCGATAATAGTAATCAAGTTGAAAACTCAATTCCCTTTAACAGTGAAACCCGCTTAATTCAAATTTCTTGGGACTTAGAGATGACTTAGAACTACCGGAGTTTGAATTACGATTTCAAGCCAAGTCGTTAGGTCTTCAATCAATATTGCCAGGCCTAATCCAGCTGACTGGCGGAATTTGACCACATAGTTGCAAGGATTGGTAATTAATGATTACCTATACTATATATTAATATCAATAACATCTCAGCCTTGTATGACTAGGGTCCCGATATGGATAAAGTAAGGTTGATGGATGGGTGAGGTTTTCTTTAACATTCAATATTACCATGAATATTCAATTGATGACTTAAAATTACCCAAATTGGGCTAGAAATAGTTCAAATTAACCAAGACTTTTAACAAATCCAAAGAAGAAGAAAAAACCAACACTTCGAGGTAACTTCAAATCATCCAAGTTCGGATGATATGGACTCCACTGTATATTTAAATTTCAATCCATCCTTTGCTTCAATAATTTATCTTTGAATTAAAGACTTCCCATTTTGAGACAGAAATGACTTATGATAAATATAATTTGAATTGTCTAATTACTTGAACAATAATTTAATGAGATATACTGGTTTCATCACATACCTGTATAATTGGCTCCAATGCAGATAATGCTCCAAATTCATGAAGGGAGTTGTCACGTAGCCACTGTTCCAGGTGGGATAAGTTGTACCTGAAATTACATGGTAGGAAAAGGAAATAAATGACAACTATGAACCAGTGAATTTATAAATGAATAATAACATAAATCTCTATTGAAACATGACAAATAACAAGAAAAATAAAAATAAAATGACGAGAAACATCTGTTCAACCATTGTCCATAGGAAGGAATTTTCATTTTATGTCTTAGTCATGTAAAAATCGAATGGAATCAATTTAAACTAATTCAAATACCTCTACTAAATTTAAAGTCATTGTGCCTAATTTCAGCTTTCAAAGTAATGTGTTGTTGACTTTGTTTCAAAATATCAACATTCTAAGGACATCTCATTCCATTAAATTATCTAAACAACATAATAAAGGGTAAATGCAGATCAACATCATCCTCATCATGTGCTGTCTTCGATCCGAAGGTTGGCAATCATGACCCTCTAATCATCTCTTTCCTCAACCTTCTGTTCGACCTCGGTATAGGTCATTAGTCCCGACCATTCGAAGATGTCATCCATCCACGATCTACTTGGTCTCCCTCTGCTTTTCCTCTGCAAAGATCTTCTCATTGAGAGCAAGTTTAACAATGGTCCAGAGCTACTTCTTATTACGTGCCCTTCATATTTCATCTTTCTTTCAGCAGGTTGATGTGTTAGTATATACGTTTATTGTTGCAATTCAAATCTATCACAACATCATAGCATAGCAATTTGTGCAACTAAATAACTCTCATGATACATTGTACCAAATTGACATGGTTATCAGAAGGAAAAAAGATAGAGAGAGACAACCGTACCGAATCTGCATGCCTTTGGACCAGTTGCACATGTCTTTCCTCAACAATAAATTGTTAAGGGCTCCAGCACACATGAAGTAAAATAGCTGGGGGAGAAAACATTAATTTGTGTCAAAAAAAGAGACCACTTCAGAATCAGAATCAGAATTTGTATTGAACTCGTTGTGACAGGAAATATTTCATGGTCACGTTAATAATAATAATAATAATGATGATGATGATGATGATGATAATAATAATAATAATAATAATAATAATAATGTAAAAAAAAACAAAAAAAACAAAACATCATTCCATATCAATGCAACAATAATAATACATGTACAATTATTCCAATATTCAGGAATATGTCATGAATAGGTGAATAAATATATTACATAAAAGTAGCGCAAGTTTCTGCGTAGGAATAACAATAATTTATCACAAAGATATCATAACAAAGAACAGTCAATCAATTGTATCAATCGCACGATGAAGGTAGCAAAACACACAACTTTCAACTTTAAAATAACGTGACTATTTTTTTTATCAAAAGCCATTATCAGCATCATAAGACAGGGACAAATTTAAAAAACAGCTGAATTCCCCTTCAATAAGACAGAACAAAATCAAACGCCCGTTCTTTATGCAAAGGGCTGAAATCGATTATGATTTACTCAAAGAAATTAGATAAAAACGGGTGACAGATTCAGAACAAAACAATAGTTTTCAGTGACAATATGCTAAGAATCTAGGACATGACCCCAAAAGTATAAATATTAAAAAAAAACAAACAGCTAACAAACAAAACCAAACAAGAAGTCTGACGCTTCCACCCCAGTTTAATTAAAGCCAGGTGATGATTCTAAAATGTGCATATTACAGATAAAGATACGAATGAATTTCACATATATTACTGTAAATGATGAACTTAGATGTATTATCTTATAACAGGTCTTTCCCTAAATGACCAAGGCCCTTCTCAATCCTTTAGTTTCTTCTTGGTATCACAAATTCTACCATTCTTTTAATTCCCTTTTTCTCTAGACTTAAATGATAATCAAAGGACAGATTCCTTGAATTAAAGTAGCAGAAGAATTTGAAATTTGAACAATTAATCTTTACTGTGTGGATAAATTCAAAAGTGCATATACGTACTTGTCTAAAGATTTGTTTGACCAATTCTGGATCGACAGCGTGTTGTTTGACAATCCTCATGTAGCTGTTGAGCTGAAATGAGGAAAAAAAAGAAAAGAAAAAAGAAATTGTATAAAATATTTTCACCATGAAAAAATTCTGTGACCAACCGGAAATGTACATATATAAGAAATAAAAATAAGGCTTTTTGGCAAAGGATATAATCCACTTTATGTTTACAGGTGGTTCTCTGGTAGTAATTCTCACTATAAACCTCCCTCAACTCTATGGGTAGCATTTAGAGGTGTACACTTATAAAAAAGGTGTTATATTCTTATATTCAGCCAGGTACTTATTTTTTCACCAGATTACATTGAAGGAAATGCGTGTAAAGAGCCTTTACCTAAGACTACACCATGACCCAAATTAAGAATTGAACATCAGACCTTTGAATCGCTATCTCAAATATCGACCACTGAAAGACATTTTAGACAATAACCCATCCCAGCTACTTACAGTTCTCATAAGTGAATCCAGTGAATGGTGAGAACTTTCATCGTCCAACTCCTTAGCATTGCTGGATGCTCTTCCCCTAAGTCCCGATGGCTTACTGGCTGTCAAACCAGCAATGGCTTCGTGTTCCAAAATGGCTGGAACTGTAAAGGACAATGCAACAACAAAATGAAGATGAGAATGATGTCCAGTAAACATTGAAAATTGATTCAATTCAATGTGAAATAACACAATTTATAAATAAACTTCCCTTCAAACTTTGAGTAAGTAAAAATTTGGTTTAAGCATGTGTTATTACAGATTAGAACAACCATATATGCATCACAATGGAGATAAATTATCACATGCCTTGCGTTGTGTGGCATGAACTAAGGATACGATAGTCTTGTATGCTTACTTTAATCTAGGTCAACTCTATCTAAGAATGAACATTTGTTTGTTTGTTTGTTTATTAAACCCAGTCAATCACAATCAGTTATATCAGGGCTTTAAAAGTCATATCACAATGGGTATATTTTAGTGTAGTCCTGCATTTCTGACCAGATCTACTTCTGGAACTGTCATACCAAACAGTGAAAGAGAAAGAACGTTCAAGGAAAAAATGAAGGTGTCTGTTTGTTGATAGTGTTTTTTTCACCATTGCTTAACCATGCCCATAGTTAAGCCAGATATCCAAGGATTGTCATAGAGATGGCTGACTTGTATCAATTAGTTGGTTTAAAGTAAGTTTAAAGAGGGAATGTGTTGGACTTAATAAAAAAAAATCTAGATAGAAAATAAATAATAGGTAAAGCTTAATAATTCGGCCCTTGAGAAAATTAATTTCTAGGATCTATGCCAAGCAAAGAAATATGCAAGTCCGATTATTAGCTATACTATAGTCTAACAACACAGCGGTGAGTAATAGAGGTAATTTATCTAGCCAAACACCCCCCAAAAAAAAAAACAACAACCCCAAAACAACAACAACAACAACAAAACAATAACAATCCCCCCAACCCCCCAAAAGATGCTAAAGTGAGGTTCAAACTCAGGATTTCAGGGTTAGAGAGAAATACCACCCAGTCATTTAGCTCCAAAATCAAACACAAGGGTAAAAGGTTACTAAAAAGGTGAGTGTTCTGCTTACCAATGTTTGGTTGAATGAGTTCTTCCATCAGTTTCATCAACGCCTGGTAATTCCACACGGCGAGGTCAGAGAAAACCTGGCGGTATTCGCTCAAGTCAAAATTACGTAAACATTGTTCATTTTGCTTGGTGGAGTTCTCCGTTTGGAATTGCTGGGAAAGATGAAAGTGGGATAAACATTAGAGTCAACTGAAGTCCAATCCTTCTTTAGTCTTCATTAGAAAGAATTCTATTACAAAGATTTAATACATTGAAATTAAATAATTAAAAAAAAAGTAAGTATAGCACGTTCTCCCTAAATGTGCTCAATGTGCTTAACTGAGTTTCCCTAGCAGGCAGTTCGTTACATTCCAAATCCTCAACCCCCTCAACCCGATGAAAAGCGCTTCTCTCTAGTATACTGTCTCTACCTATAGCCAGGTACCCGATTTACACTTGGGTACAGTGAGGAAATGCATGTAAAGAGCCTTTCCCAAAAACTCTACAATGCATTTTACTGGGGATTCGAACCTAGGATCTTTTGATCACCAGCCCATGATGCCACATAGTAAAGTAAAGCAAAAAGTCCCTCTTATCCAGTAATGTTTGTATCTACCATGTCACCCAGCTGACTAGTGTCATTTTCCCCAAATGAAATGATGAGGATAATCTTGTGGATAACTTATTCCACAACCATGGTGCTCACTAGTCTTGTACCCTTAGCAGAACAAATGATTTCTCTACAATTTATCCGTTTCATAGGCAATACATGAGATGAAAAAAAAAGAGAGGAGTTTTTGGGCTAGTTGCGGTACAGAAAAAATAAATGTTCAAATTCAACATTTTGATCAATTAAAAAAAGATCTGTTGAACTGTTGAAAGTCTAGCTGCACAAGCTCAATTTATTAAAATAGAGTTTGCAACTGTCGATAACGCATCAACTCACATATTAGGTCCTTCTGGTTATTGGGAATAAAACTAAGTGGTTCTTCTAGCTTACCTTGTCACCGCTGTATTGTTTCAGTGTATGAAGAAGACGACAAGTGTTTCCTAGCCACACCGTGATTCTCTCTAGGTCATCACTATGTCTCTGTAGTCATTGAGAAAGAATAATAAATAAATAAATAAATAAATATATAAGAAACAAAGTTAAATAAAGTCCAAGATGTTCAACCAGGACATGGGAGTTGAAATATTATTGTAATAAATTTCTAGATCTAAATGACAAATTTGTCAGCATGGTAGAAAACATATCTAATTTTCACATCATTTCACACCAATTATGAACTCATAATGTTGTATAACAACTATTCCTGATCAGTTGTTGACTATAATTACAAAACAAATTTGTCTGTTTAGATCTAGCAATTTGTTGTAACAATAAATATATAAATAAATTGAAAAAGATGTTCTACATAAAAACAAGGAATTATGCGGAAGAGAAATGAAGACTCCACGGGAAGAAGGATCATAGTCACATCTTTGATTTGATGTAGTCAACGTTCTTCAATCCAATAAAATGAGTGGACAACGATCAATAATACCAAGGCTTGGTTTTTCAGTTATTCTATTATGAATAACCCTAAGGATTTTATCAAGTAAAAGTCATAAAATTTCAAAAAGTAAATACAATACCAGCATCAGAAAGAGGATGACATTGAAACTTTAGAAAGGTGACTATGATCATTCTTCCCGTGGAATCTTCAATTGTTTACACAAGTCAACCAGGATCATTTCTAAAATGTCATGTCACCTGGGCATATTTAATGTAGTCTTTGCATATTTGACAAGATCTTTTACAATTACTATCCTGCCATGCTGGGAAACTAGACAGAACTGTAAAGATTGACTGCTAGTTTACAGAAGAGGTTTGGCTCTGTCTGTTGCCAGATTTGCTTTCAAAGGTACATGCAACTATAGCACGGGCAAATTAAACTACTAGAAGTACAAAATATGAAACTTGAGTCTAAACAGCATTAATTCTTTCTTTCACTGACTTTGAAAAAAAAATTACAATACATGACTACTGTACATTTCTAAAACTCAATCCAAACCCTTATTTACTGACTATATAAGAGTCATATTCTTTAAAGCAATTAATGGCCAAATAGATATCCCTATAAATGAATAGCCATAGCCTGCTAAAAATGAATTAAACCTTGGTGAATCCTTCATTTTACACAAGGCTGACACCATCAATGGGTAGAACAACTGACCTTGACGACCTTCTTGATGCCGTTGATAGTGGTGGTCAACAGGGTCTTGACCTTATCATCGTCGTTGATGTAGTCGGTGTGTCTGACACACATAAAGAGGATGTAGGAAGGAAGACCTGGGATGAGACCTGACGCCAGCTTGGGCTTGAGGTCTGGAGGAAATCATTTGGCAAACACGTTTAGTCACTGCAGTTCAATACATTTAATAACAATAATAATAATAATAATAATAATATTAATAATGATAATAATAATAATAATAATAATAATAATAATAATAATAATAA
>JASKDV010085121.1:0-14998 GCA_032466395.1 Aegires albopunctatus | reverse complement strand
CTCTCTCTCTCTCTCTCTCTCTCTCTCTCTCTCTCTCTCTCTCTCTCTCTCTCTCTCTCTCTCTCTCACTCATAAACACAGCATAGTAATTACAATACTAAAATCGAATCACAATGACCCAGGAAAGAAAAAAAATCAATAATTGTATTGTTTAAGCTTATAGGTGGCATAATGATACACTTACACCTATTGAGGCTTATGGCACTGGGCAATAAGATTTTTGTGCTTTATATTTTATCATGCGTCTTAAAAATTCTTTAGGCCTAGAGGCCTGTGCTTTCATGACATTTCCTAATTATCCCCAGCAGTTCGTGGTTTTGTAATAATGGACAACTTTTTATGCAGCGCTAGATATTCTGCAGTTGATAATCATGGTATACTTGGAAAAAATAATAATTGCAAAGCCTACATTGCTGAATGGTGTATTATCTTTTCATGAATATCTTTATTGATATCTTTACTTTTATTGTAGATAAGAATTAAAATCTTTGAAAGGGCAGTTTTGATGTAATTAATTGTTTGATTTATTATTTAAGCTGAAAACGTTCGTTTTAGTTGACCCAAATTTAGACCTCTATTAAAAGGTGGTACAGCATATTTTCTATTAAAAAATTGTTTAGAGTGTAGAGGGGGGTCCATGGTAATAAAAAACAAACGTTTTCAGTTCAGTTTGAAAGGTGGTTACACCCCTACAAGATAGTACAACAGTACAAAGCAACACTAGTTTAATTAAGTTACGAGCAACTTTTCGTCAATTTGGCTTCGAGTTCGGTCAACGACCGCCGTAAACACATTACCGTGACGGGTCAGTGTGACCTTCTGGCCTGTGGCTCGCTCAAGACTTAATCCAAGAGGGGGAAAATGTGACGCCGTGAAGAATATACTGTCATCTGAATTGCCAAAATAAATAAAAAACTACTTTGGTTTAATATAAATTTCATCAGCAACGACAACAATAAAATAATGATAATAATAATGATAAGGACATCTATGAATTCATTATTATAAAGTCCATGGGCCAGAATACAACAAATTAAACTCTGCTTCTCCCCCTCCCCCCTCACTTATATAATAGGGAAAAACCTGTTGACTGTATTTATGAAGGATATTGATAACCCCAAGTCTTTGTATTGGCATTGAATTAGGGGAAAATGATTGAAACAGCAAGACAGATGTGTTCCCTTTTTATAAACCACTTGACATTATACGAGCGTATTTAAAGACAATTCATGCATTTCTTTGATATTTTGCAGATGTTTAGGACTAGTTGAATGCTTGAAATTTTCAGCAAAATCAATGGAGTAACAATAATTTAGTAATAATCATTTTAATAAAGGATGTCAAAAATGTCGAATGAATTGAGTTGACAAAATCTTGCGTGACCTAACTTTACTTTTGGCCTTTTTCAATTTCTCAAAATTGAATAGTTGCCATACTTTTACCAACTTAACGGAGAGAATGATGTCACTTTTGCCATATGTAATGTTTGTTTGTCTTTCAAATATTCAAGAGGCTCATTCTCAAAATCATGATAGTTGCCCAAATTGATTTATCAAGGATTTTTTCAAATTTTGATGTTTTTTTTAATATTTTTGTGATAATATTTTATCAAGTTTCATTGAATTTTAGCTATACAATTTAGACCAGTAGCAATTTCAAATTCTAGCAAAATCCAATAAGGCTACCATTTTCATGGCAATGGAAATGCTAACTGCTCAAATAGCTATCTAATTTTAATAATGGTTTGAAACCTAATATAATCATAAGTTATGTATCTTCATGTATGTAATTTCAAGGACTTTAGAGGAGAATTGTTGAATTTCCCTCCCTTTCAGGCTGCAATCTGCACTTTCAAATGGCAGTAAATTTTAATTGTGGTGGGTTTTTGATGTCTCTAGTAATATCTAGTAACACAATAACAATATTTCTTTGCAATAACTTTTCATTTGATACCGAAGAAGCATTTATCATATTTTAAGGTAGCACCAGTCACATTAATTGTATTAGCACCAGTCACATTTGTATTTTAATATTACTCCCTTTTTTTTTTAGATTGTCACATCATGACTCCAAAATAGTTAAATGAGCTGGGGTTTTTTTTTTTCAGTTCAGTGTATGAATGTGCGAGTATGTATAATTAAGGAACCGTAAAACCATTTCCATTCTAAACTCTTACGTCAGAAATCCCAAGGATCCGACAATGCGTGTATACGAGTTACAAAACGAGTTACATCTAGCACATGGGTAAAACGCATGCTTTCAAAGCATTTGTTAAAATTTCATCTATGTTGTTATATTTTTATTAACAAGAAACATGGATTAATTTTTTCCATGACATTGAAATATCATTCATTAATATTTTACCACCACAGGAAGTACTGAACATTTGCATTCATCTTGTATCCAGACTAGAGGAATTATAATAATTATCTTATGACCTGATAAGCCTGGTTTTAATTAAATTAATTTACAGTCTGATAGTGAAGTGTTCATGTTATCATAATAATATTAATAAAAGTTTTGTTTATTCACCAATGTATTTTCTTGTTTTTGTTATCTACTTCAAAGGATATTCATTTATTTACTGACTTCAATATGACAATTTTTCTTTTTAGTCTTGAGAATGGTACGTCAGTATTTTATTTGTCATCATTCTAATGCATGACTTATTTCTAAATTTATCACTTTTCAATAGTGAAGGACGAATGAGATTGAAAGCTTTTTAGGAAAACTGAATGTTTTGGGTGATTCTTGACCCCATTCTGGTCAGGGTTGCAAATAATTATCACAGCAGCAGCTATGACTCAAAGCTCTACTCTATGCTCCCCCATGGATGGAGAAAGTATTGAAATGAAATGGCCTATCACTATCAGGAAATAATAAAGAATCTAATACTAGTAGAAAGACATGGATTCAAAGACTCCTCTACTCCAATTTGATTGCTAAATATTCAAAGTCATCAAGCACTGCACTGCAGTACAATGACAAAACGCAATTTTCTCGTTTTGGTGGGGAAAACTTTGTATTCAACGTATCAATTGATAAAGGTTTCCCCCAACTTGTGATAAGTATGTATGTATGATCACAATTTGGGGGAATCCTTTATCTTATTGATGCGATGAATAAAAGTTTTCTGCCAAAACGAGAAAAATGCTTTTTGTCATTGTACAGCAGTGCAGACTATCATTATAACTGACTTTGGCTATCACTATCAATGGATTTCATTTATTCATTGCCCTTCACTCCTATTGGCGCATAGGCCACGAACAAGTTTTCCATCCTCTTCTGTCTTGGGCAGTGCTCTCAATCTCTCTACAGGTTATTTGTATTGTATTGCCCTCACCTCTCCCTCCAGATGTCTCCGCTAAGTTGTCCGTGGCCTGCCTCTTTTCCTAAGGATTCTATTGCAAAGCTCGTCTTACAATTGACAGGTTTCTTCAGAGTATGGATAATCCAATGCCACTTCCTTATCTACTTTAATTCCATTCTCTATTGGCCAGTGATTGCTCTGAACCCAAAGATTTTTGTTTCTGATTTTATCTGGCCATTTTATTTGCAGGAAATGTTGAAGCCATCCATTGATGAATTTAGAACTTCACAACGTCTGTCTTTATGCATCTCTAAGTCTCACACACCTATAAAAACAGAGTTGACTGTTGAATATTTGCATCTTAGGGCGGCCACAGAGAGACAGATTTTTTCCTCAATGTCAATGGCGCCGCAGAGCGTCGTCCAAAGCATAAATTTTGTTCATATTTGTCTCTTGATATTGATACACACGTAGAAAATATATCAAGGCATACGAAAGTATCCAACAGCGTACGAAAACGAAGCTTTTTTCCGAAGGAATGAAAATGAAATTATAATTCCTACGGATGCTTTTTCGTACCGTTGTGAAATGTGATCACCTGGGCCTCGAACATTGGATGTCTGACATCACTGGGGCTAATTGGAGATTATTTCCATAGCCAATATCTTCAAAGGGATTAACCGCACTCAAAATCTGATGGTATTTTTGTTATCAGGGGCCCAAAATTAAGGTAAGATACGAGCAGAATTTGATATTCTTCAATAATAACAATTATCTTTAAAAAAAAAACCTAGATTAAATCAATTAAATGTTGCCCCTCCATATACCAACAACAACACCATTGGGTGTGTAATGAAACTAGCACAGTCAGTACACACTAGGCGCTCAGTTATGACACAAAACAAAGTCAGACAGTTTGTGGGTCAAAACAAGCAAAGAAGAGCGGGAAGAAACTTTCTATATGAACAGCCATCTGAAAAGAGGCGCATATGAGGTGAGGCACATGTAGGAAAAGTAAAGCGTAGGAATCCTCTCCGTGGCCGCCATTCTTTAAGCTTCCAGAATTTCTATACTGATCCCAGCATTCCAAAACTATCTTGCCTTTCTGATTCTTGTTTTTATATCTGCTGATTTCCTCCCTGCTTATATCCTAGTTATCCATTATAATTCCCAGGTAAGAGGATTCAACCTCTTCAAGGGGTGTATTACTGATGTAAATGGGTGTTTAGTCCTCATTACTTTAGTCTTTCCTGGATGAACTTTCAGCCCCTATGTTTCTGGAGATTTCATTTATGATCCTTGTCTTCTCTTGCATTTGCTGGTGGCTGTGGGATAGCAGTGCAATATCATCTACAAAGTTTGAGTCCTCTGGCTGTTTCCATAGAGTCCATTGAATTTCGTTTTTTCTCCCAGATGATGGTCTTCAAAGTCCAGTCTATGGCAAGTAAGAATTAGAGGGGAGACAGTAAGCAACCTGTCTGACACCTGTGTTGATTTTGAAACTTCTTTGTGCAATATCCTTCGTGCACCACGCTGCAGCTGAAGCCATCATACAAGTTCTTCACTAATTAACAAATTCGTTTAAAGACATGGATTTCAAGACCCTATATGATTGCTACAATACATATAAAGTCATCAAGCAATACAATTTTTATACCTGACTCTGACTGTCAATGGATGACAGTTGCTTAATATGACGTCTGTGTTCAGCCCACCACATGTAACTAATGTAAGCATGAAAAAGAGGCAGATTTGGACTGTTCAGTTATAGGATCATGAATATAGTGGAAAATGATCAAGACTTTTCCTGGAAAAGAATAGCAGTAAAATATTTGTCATGTTTTGAATGAATTTCATTCACGGAAGCTCATGTTCCTTTTGTTGAGTCCACTAATTGTCAATGTCAGCAAGCAAGGTTAAACCATTATGGATTGAGTATGGGCATAGTCTTGCCAGGAAAAATCTAGATTATTCTGCCACTGGTCGCAACCTTCCTGAGAGAAAGCTTGGATGATCCACAAATTACTCAAGACTTTTCATGCAGCGTTCAATATAAAATCAAAACAAACCAATTGCATAGCTGATTTCAGGGGGTCATTAACTAAACAGAGGTACTGTTTTGATTTTTTGGTTGAACGCTCCACGTGAATAGCCTTCAGCAATTGTAAATGAAAATGTCCAAATGTGATGTCTTAGTCTTAGTGAGATCGCTATTACATTATCCAGACTTTTTCAGGAAAAGAGTAGTTACATACCACATGCAACCAATCAGTCAATAATGGCTTAACTTCGCTATTTGACATACATTACATGTAATTTAGTAACACTTTCATTTTCTTCATCTTTTGTAATGATGGGTAATTGTAAGGGTAAGAGATAGAAGTGGAACTGGTAGATACTATGTTGTATTTGTTGCTACAGCAGGATATAATTTTCAATAAATGAATGACTCTATGGTCTACTAATGATAGACATTTGGCTTGCAGATTAAGGATCTTAGGTTCATAATTCATAATTCCCATTTGAGCAAACAATTTTCCATATTGCTACCAAATCTAGCTTTAGACAGAATCAGGGTGCTACCACAGTGATGAAATGGTTAGTTTAAACTTTTCCCCCCAAAAAAATTATACTTACTTAACTAAATGTCCCTCTTATTATTATGCACAAATTTTGTTCACAACAACTCATATTATTTTTGTGCTTCAGTGATTGAAGTCAAGCCATGACTGAATTTACCATTATTCTTTTCCGCATTTTGTGAGTAGGCACCAAAGTCCCAAGAGTATTCCTCTATATTCTTTCCAGAAGATTGACAAGATGTTGGAAGAAAAAAAGTAAAACTTTTCTTTTTTTTAAAGAATCCAACAACAAAATGTCTGGTACAGTAGGCTTGGTAGAACATCTGACTACAATTTACTATAAAGTTTCATTCCATATGTACATTTTTAAGCCCTCCTTTTTGATAGGAAAGCAATGGAAAATTATCACAATGCCAAAGCTTAAAATTAAAATGTGAAATTATCACACTACAACTACAACTACAATGAATACTAAAGATTGCATCCTAAGCCCAATCCATCCATGTGATTTAAACTAATTAAAATGGTAATTAAAAATAGCCAACACAGTCATCATGGAAAGCAGTGCAATGTTATTACATTATGCCGTATACCAGAGAAACTTGAGGTTTCCTAACGGTAGTTTCAATTTCTCAACACTAAATACGGCAAAGGCCTAATGATGAGAGTGGATGTTATTATTTGTTATTTCATTAACCTTCACTGGGAAGAGAGTTGAAAGGTGACTGCAATGATTGGATCATTTAATGCTCAAATCAATCTCATGCAGAATTGAATCCTTCGCCCATTTGTAATCTGATTATATTGCAGAATATTTAGTTGCCTTGTTAAATTTCATGTCATGCTATCTGTTTGTCATGCAGATGCAGTTCTTACAATAAAAAAAATAAAAAAATGGGCACAAATATCATAGATGATGAGCACAAAATAATAAGGTAAAAAGATAATTTTTTTCCATAAAAGTTCAAGGATTTCAAGCTAAAATTGGTCTCCTGCTATGCTGTTGGTAATTCTAAAATCTACTAAGTATAAGACACTCCTGCCATGCTGTTGGTAATTCTAAAATCTACGAAGTATAGTATAAGACAAAAAGTGGATGTTGACTTTTGTTTATTATTTCTGGCGCAGCATTGAAGTTAAATACACAGGGAAAAAAATAAAATAAAAAACTGCAATATTGAATGTTTTCTGATGAATACCTTTAGTTTAAGGATAGTAAAAGGCAAAATGATTAAAGACGACTAAATTGAAAAAAAAAAAAATATATTGTAATAAATATGTTCAGTATTAATTAATATATATTTATAATTTTGTTTTACTTACAAACACGCTCAAAAGTATAATAATTATAAAATAAGTATATATGCACAACTAACATGACAATATCCAGATTAATCAATATTATTGATCATAGCATTTAATCTATTTCAAATGCAATATTCTTGACAAAATCATTCTGTTAGATTCATCAATCACACTTTCAATACAAACAACTAGAGCAATTTAGGACATATATTGACAGCAAACGCTGATCTAAGAAGGTGTTATAATTAATGGTAACAATTGATAATAATTATAATAATAATAGTGATGATGATGATGATAATAATAATTAGAAATAATAGTAATAGTAAAAATAATAATGATGAAAAAAACATCAACAACTGAAAGAAGAGAAATGAACCAATAAATAAAGTTGTGTAAGCGTGGGGTTGGTAGTTGGTAGTTCTATGAAGAGATTCAACAATGCTGTAAAAAAACACAATCTTTGTTACTAGAGGGCTATGTTTTAATTGAACAACGTTGATAGAAAGTATGAAGTACAAAAAATATCTTTACAAGTCGATTAATTTTGTTCGGCACAAGTTGTAGTTGTAGATCTAGATTTAGAAAAATGAACAATAAATCATTATGCTGTTTGTGCTATGAGTCAGTCAGATGTTATGATGAGGAAAAGTTATTATTTCAATCATTTCTTAGTGTTAAGACACTGATGACAGGTGGAAGGTGACAAAAGCATGCATATAGAATCACTCGGGAATCAGGAAAAGCAATTTGCTTCTACTTCTATAAAAAAAACCATGTACCATCATAATTAGTAATTAGTACTTTTTAAAAATAAATAAATGTATGTTTAAATTGTTGATTCAAAAGTAGCTGATTTTGATGTTTCAAGTTATGCAACAGTGAAGATCCTAGCACATATATAATAGTTACATGTATGAAATCTTAAGAAATTTGTAACTCACAAAACGCATCAAATAAATAATACAATAAATGTCATAATAGTAATGTTGGAACAAAGGCAGACACCATGCAGAGAGAACATCGCTTTGTGCACACATTCAAAAGATATATCACTGGGCTCTGTACATCGAGTATTCCTTCTGAGTGAGCACCATAGACATGCAATGGAAATCTAGAACTAACATACCCAATAAAAGACATTCATACTCATGCTGGAAATCAATGTGCAATTATTAAATATGACAGACACAGACAGGCAAAACCCATTAACATGACAAATAAGAGAATGTCTTAAAACTTACAGCACGTTTTTTTTTCCAACCTTCTCAAAACTTAATTACAATTATAAATTAAATGACAGTCCTGATAAAATCATAAGTGTGTCAAATTGAAAGAGCACTTCGGCGTCCCTCCTACAAAAAAAACAACAACTAAGACAAAACCCCAATGCTAACCCTATAAGAACAATGAAACAAAACATCAAACACATCCACTTACCAGAATATGATGCAGAACAATTTGCATGAAATACATAGTGCTTTTAATTTACATTGATAAACTCTTTCTCAATTACAAAGACAGCCAAGATGCACACATTTCAGTGAAGCATTACATTTTTTTTAGCCTTTGATAGTTAGCATTATTATTGTTGAAGCTTAAATAAAAAAGATTGCGAACATTTTTAAAAAGAGGAATACAATACATCAAAATACAAGAAGTCATAAGACTTTAAACAACGCATACATTTTCATACCACCGCAAGATAGCAAGAAATTGAGAAAGTGAAAAATGAACAGAGTGGAAGTAATGCATGTTTATATCAATATTGTGGAAATTTACTTGACATGTCAAATGTGAAACCTAGGAGATTTCCTCATCTTTAGCCATTTTTGGCAAATGACCAACTTAGTATCCTTTTCCTTTTTACTTCATCCTTCTGAGATTTGCAATAAAAATCATCACACAAAATTCTGAGATGTCCAAAAAAAATTGTTTATTTATTCATTAATGTAAAAAAAAATAAAAAATCAATATCTCAATTTTTGGGTTTTATTTATAAGGATCATTAAGCAACAAAAAAACAGGGGGACATACTTTCAAAATATGGTTTTATTTTAACCCCAAAACATACTCATCCAATCAAGATAAGGATGATTAATTCAATTCATATCTCATAATTTCAATTTCATTCTAAACTGTAATATCCCTAATTTCTAGTTCATTGGCTAATATCTTCATTTTGATTTTTGAAAAATCATAATAAAATTTAATGAGCTATTGTCTTGAATTTCTCTTAAAAAGGGGGACAGAAATATTATACTTCAGCAATGACAACTTAGATCTGTCAGTCTTTTCTCCACATGTCACACAAAGCAATAGTACAGTATTGATTCTAATGAACAATGATTGTGTATGTACAGGATGGCAATTCAATGTTTTGGTAACATTTAGTTATTCTTTATATTTATAGTATAATATAATATATATATATGAATCTATATATTGTGTATATAAAATTTGAATGAAGACATAAAATATCAAGGGACTCTTCGATTATGATATAATGATATAAAGGAAATAGCCTTTCCTTGCTCTAAAATGTTCTTTAAAAAAAGCCCCAAAGTTTATTTTTAAAAAAACAAACAAGAGCTAACTGTACAGTTATTTATTTTTTGATATTCTACAAGATGTAATAACAGTCAAATGTGAGATAACATTTGAGGTTGCCATTGCTTCAGATATTGCATTTCTTGACTGGGATATCTTTTATTCCCTGTCATATCAAAAGAAAAACTAAATCATTTGCAAACATTTTTTGATACATGATGACCATGATATGAAACAATTTTCATTCAGCACAAAAATAACAAAAAATGGCAGGATGAATGATGAAAGAGAGGGAGAATTCAAGAAGAAAATGAAAGAAAAATAAACTTTAAAAAGCCCTCTTCAAGTAACAGTTCCTGCCGAAAGAATTGCACAAAAACATCTCAAAACCATATGAACCCTGTTTTAGACTTACTTTATAATTCATGACAATAAATTATCTAAGGGGGAAAAAAAGGAAGGTAATGAAGACTGTGATACTAGGGTCAAACGACAATGCTGGACATAAATTTCCAATAATATTATGTTCCATCAAACAATTTTTTTTTAAATTTTGAATTACCAGTAGCTTATCTTGGTAAGTCACAGTCTAAAATAGTGTCGAAGACAAAAATATAATGTGGAGATTAATAAGAAATATAGCATAATTAATTGGACAAACTTTGAAATATTTTCATATCTATCCTTTTCATAATCCTATATAAACCAAAAAACAAAACAAAACTATCCTCCCGAAAAAAATAAATAAATAAATAAATAAAAATAATAAATAAAAAAGTAATTAGAAACTTTTCATAATTCATGGAAAAATAAGGGCAAGTAGTTGTAAGTTCCACAGGACTAGAAGTAAATAGACAAAAATAAAAAACAATAATAGAAGAAGATTGAGTTATCATACGTCAGAGAGAATTTTTAAAAAATGTATTTAAACACGATCTTCTACATATTGATGAACCATCACATTGAAGATAAAAACAATCAAACAAACAAAAATAAAATCCACTACTTGGTCCTCACATTTGAAAAGTGAGAGGAAAGAGAAAGTGTTGAGCATAATGTTTTCATCACACATTCCCTGTTTTATATAACAAGATAAAACAGAATACATTAAAAATTGAATTAGTTTAAAAAAAATCAAAAAAGAAGAAAAAAAGAAAAGAAAAGAAAAAGAAAAAAAGAAGAAAAAAAAAAAAAAAAAGAAAAAGAAAGGAAAAGAAAAGGAAAAGAAGCACAAAATTAGAATTATTCTAGACTAAACCAGCTAAAAAAAAAAAACCCAAATAAAACAATAGATAGGCACCATTGAATAAAAATAAATAAATATATAATTAAAAATAATAAAACAAATTCATAATGAGAATGAGAATATTTTTGACAACAACAGGAAACATATATTCACCCAATAAAGTGAAGACAACATACAAGTGTTCATGAATACCTGAGAACAAGAAATGGTTGCGATGATACAGCTAGCCAGATTGAACATTCACTACCATTACTCCGATATATTCATGACCTAATCTAATGAATGAAGAATGCTGGTCCAGATTCTAAGTATGGATCTAATGAAGTAAATAGTATGCGCTGCATTACAAAAAAAATAAATTTTCCTTTAAAACAATTTCATTTCTTATTTTACATAGAATTGCAACTGTCTGGAAAATTAAAAAAAATTCCTCCACAGGTTTATTAAAAATTTGCTATATTACATCTAAAAATGATTGAAGCATTAAAGTCGGCTTTATGACTTCTGGTCTTTGCTTTTTGAGCCAAATTATTTAAGAGAAGCTTGGACAGAAAAAAATAATAAGACAATTATGTTCTTATAAATATGTACAAAAATTGGAACAAAGAAAAAGGGTGTTGTATAGAAAAGTGATATTCATATGGAATTCAAAGTGTCATTTTAAAGACTGCAAGAAGAATTGAGCTTATATAATGGCTGGGGTTTGGGCCTATTTTTATATGCTGTTGGTAATATTAAAAACTATTGCAGATTTGTGCTTTAATTTTAGTCTTGCTTGCTCACTAAATGGGTCATAGATCCAGTCTTATTTGTCGATTGTTCTTTATCTGTCCTCAGTCTACCGTTTTAAGTAATTGAACCACACCTATGATTTGATCTTTTATTGGTTTGGCTTAAGCCACTTGAAATTTTGCTTCTCTCTGTAACAAAGAACAAATCAAGACAGCTACAGTGTCTCAGGAATTCCATTTAAACATGCATTACCTCTAAAGCTGCCTTGTGGCTCATGACATATACAAATATCATCCTAGCAGCTAGTAAAACAAATGAGATAAAATGACAAACTCTGCATGGAGAAAGTAAACTATGGCATATTATCATTAGCAATTCACGTAATTGCTAGCTGAATCTTTGATGCTAATTAAGTACTCGTCCATCAATGCATTGAGTCGGTTGATCTCATCATCAAGTTTTGATATTTTTGCCCTATTGCCAGTAAGTTTGTCATCCAATGCTGCAAAGACAAAGAAAAAATGAAATGGTTGATGACAGTAGGCTCACAGAGATAAGAAAGTTTACATTATATGATTTGACATAGCTCACTTCCTATTGGGTCAATTGCATTTATTGCAAGTGGATACTTTTCCTGATATGCCTGAGCAAGGAAGCTTATCCAAAGAGAGATTGGATAATGATACTTTTGTCACAGACAATAAGTTTGTGTGCTGCTTATTTACACATTTTATTGTGATATAGTGCAAGCCAGTTAATTGGAACAGCACCATTCCAAGCAAATTGTTCCAATTAAGTGGCACCCATGATTAGTACAACCTATTAGTGTATGCTACACGTAAGTGATTAGCAGAATTGATACCAGTATGTTTATGCAGTGCTCATTGTGTAGCTTTTAGGGAGAAGAGGGCTTATCATTTAATGCACCTTTAATATGAGAAAGAGGAGTAACATTGCTGGGTTGTAATACTGTATACTTGCTACTTGACATTGAGGTGATGAATTTATATATCAACTGCTTCTACTCCAACTCCAAGCCTTTGTAATTGTATTGATTTTATGTATTTCATCGGGTCTAATGAACAATTTCTAAATCTACTCTGATTTCATCAGCAAATTTGTCACCAACCATGGGGATGCAACAATAATGATGTAACAAAATGTAGTCATTAACCTTTTAACTCGCTCATCTTAGTGAAGGTAAACTGATAGATAGTTTGAGCTTTTGCTTTCAGCTTGTCAGCAAGTTCACGTGCTTCCTTTGTTTGGTCATACTTGTTATTAAGCTCCTGGGAAGTCTGGCCATAGCTGGCATCTAAGTCTTTGGCTTTCTGTAAAAGGAAAACATGAAACATGCATTACAGCAAAAATGATCTTCATAAAGATGCAATTCAAGTCTTAGTGTTTAAGAAGGATAATTGGAGCATCTTTGAGACCTATTAGAATGAATGGGGAAATCAAAAGCATAAGATTAAGAAGAATATAGGAAAAGACAATGAGGATGTTTTGGGCACACCCTTTGAAAGATACAGACAATATCAGAAGAAAGTGTTTGACTTGGAATCACAAAGCAAAAGAGATTGAGCAAGACTATGGACAACATGGAAAAGAAAGGCGGAGGCGGAGAAGAAAGGCATGTTATATTTTAATATTTAAAATTTGAACTTCTGCATGAATCATTATTATTCAGCTATTATATAACAAAATTTCCCAAAATTACTATTGTGGTCATTTTTTCATGTTTGATCAACATGCATTTTCCTCTTTTTGCAACACATGGTATTATGCTTAGCTAGCTTACAGGGTTTCAGTATTCAATGCCAGAAACTATGGGTTTAAATAAATAACTTGGTTTCTTTTCTTTTTTTCATTTGCCGCTTTAACAAAATGCATGAAGTAAAATTTAAGAAATAATTTGCTGTTAAATATTATGACTAGTTTATTTCAAGAATAATCTAGCAAAATGTTGCCTTCTTACAGTAAGTGCCTCTTGAGCCAAATCATTTGCTGTGTTTGCAGCTTGTTCAGCCTTTGATGTTTCCACTTTGATCTCAGTGTAACGAACGGACAGATCATCTACTCTAGCTCTCAAGTCTTTTAAAATTCCTAAACTCTTGTCTGAAGAATCATCCACAATGCCTATGGATTTGCTTATCTGTTTAAAAAAAGAAATGAGAAAGATTAGTTATGATAAGATTCTTCCATCAAAGTTAGGATCTTGCATGATTTTTTAAATTCATAAATATCTTCTTTAATCATATTTTACTTGTGACAGCAAGAGTAATAATGTGGCAGAGTAAAAGGAGAAATTTTCAATGAGTTGCAAAATACAAAATCAAAAAGATGAAAATATTTCCAAGGCATTGAATTTCAAATATTTTTTTTAAAAACAGAAAAAGAAAGAAAGGCAATTTAAGAATCAAAGTTGAATGTTGAACACAGGGCAATGTCCTTCCACTGCCACAGGTTGCTCTTTTTCACATCTCTCCATAGATTTGATCAGTACATCCCATTGATACTAGCAGAGGCAGCAATGCATTCTAACTGTTTATTTGGGCCCTTCAAGGGATTAAGAAGTAAAATCATCCCCTGGGTTGCTATCTGGTACATTGCTTTGTTGATCAACTGTCAATTCATTTTGACTGTGATCAACAAGGTTAAGCTACAGTGAGAATATCCCTTAAACCAAAAATTATATCCGCCTCACACAAAGATATCAGGTACGAGAAAAAAAGTTTCTGAACTTTGGGAGACTATGACTTAAAATTGCTTGGATTGATTCAAATCACATTTACTGACATCATAGCACAGCAAGGCATTATTGTACATAACAATTTCAAAATCTGAACTTGAAAAAATTTAATAAGGATTCATAAATTTCAAGCTACCCACCCTTGAATTAGTCATATCAAGAAAATTCAATATGGCGTCAAATTTCATATTGCATGGCCGGATCTATTGGTTATGGTCTATTGAGTAATCCTGATACAGAGAAATCTATGCATTTCTTCATTGACAGAGCTGGATCACATACAAATTTGGATTCAATTGCTCTCATTCATTCAATTATTCTGCGGGAACAAACAATTTCTAGATTTAGAACTATATTCACCTTCAGCAAAAAAAGGTTTGGTCTGTAGTAAATATGGCTGCTATTGAGCTGAAGAACTGGAATGTTCGAAGTACAGTAGACTTAGGCTTATAACCCACCTTCTATTAGCCCACTTCGTCTAATAACCCGCCATTTTAATGAAACAGAATATTTCCTATCAA
>JASKDV010085010.1:0-15008 GCA_032466395.1 Aegires albopunctatus | reverse complement strand
GTGCGTGCCTGCGTTTGTGTGTGGCTTCCCTGTCGACCCAGCAATTAAAGGGTAATTAGATCTATTTAGATCCGGTGAAAGTAGAGTCGGCATTGAAAGCAATAATATAGCAAAACTACCACGCAAATCCGTATGCCTTAAAAAAACAATAATCTTACTCTCCGCTCAATAATTTCTCTTATTCTAGATCCAGATTTAAATCAAGCATTAAGCTTTAGCGGAACGGAAAGCAATATCTTATTATTAACTAATGCATCCAAGTACTCTTTCCACGAGTGAAGCCGGGTATCCAGCTTGTATGTATATAATTGAATAAGAAGGAGAAGAATGAGTGCATGTTCCGCACTCTATTTGCTAAGAAGAATGAAATAATAGATGATTATAATACAATTTACATACTTTATAAAAAGATCTGTCTTAAAACCTTCTTTAGAGCTTGCAACTTTAGTTGACGGTCTCTCAGAAGAAGGAAGTGAGTTCCAAATTGCAGGCCCCAGCTAACTAAAATTCCTATCAAAACGCTTCAACTAATAAATTTGAATCCTTTGATCTAAGAGGCCATAATGAGGGACATGGAGTGCAAAGTAGTTTTTTTTATACATTTTGGTGCAGATGAATTTAATGAATTGAAACTAAAAAGGGCAATCTATTCTGGCTTTGCCTTGTACCCAGTGAAGTTTTCTAAGGTTTTCTTTACTTTGCCTCAACTTTCCAAGAACTAGCCAGGCTAGTCTAGCCTGCATTATTCTGTATCCTCTGAAGTTTCAATATTTTTTCTTCTGATAGACCACCAAGTGGCGAATTACAGCAAATAAGAAGACATGCGAGGATTAAGCTTGTAATCACCCTCCTAGGATGTTAGTAAAACATTTTATTGTCGTCTTAGAATCTGTTTGATTTGTCTCTCTTAACCAGGACTAATGGGTGGGAACCACTGTATTATTATTGTGATTTATCATTGTGATTCAAAAGATATTCCTTACTTATTTTCCTTTTCATCCTTTACAGTACGAACAAGCATTCACGCCTAACAGGACACAGAACTGGGAGGTCCCAAAAAATGTTAAGGGCAAGGTATCTATCTGTTATATTTTTATGTATATAACATAAAAATGAAATAATAATGTTCAATCTCACATTAATATTAGAACCTCAGGCATACAATGCAATGAGAGGAAAAAGAGCACACAACTAGCCAGTTTGAGATACGGACAAAGACTGATTTTATTTCTATGTACTATGGTAAGGTACCTGTTGAGTAGCGATGCGATGTGGGAGGGTGGTATAATGATACAGTTACTTGGGATGGAAGGAGTGGGTAGAGAGTAGACTGAAAGCCACTGATGCGATAGATAACAGAAGCATTGAGTGGTAAACGTACAGACACGCAAACGAACACAATAGCACTATCTGGTCTCTTTTTTACACTTTCATTGTTGTGAAACAAGTGATGATGATCAATGATTTATATACAATCGTCTATATCTATAACAATATATATGCTTAGAGGTGGTATACAATGGTAGTGCCATAGAATTATATAGAAAATGATAACTACTTGCAATGATGCAATTTCACACATAATAAGTTGTAACGATCTTAGTTATAAACAAGTTAGGCTAAAAACAAAATGTAAGTAAAGAAAAGAATAAGACAAGTAACATAACCACTCTTCTTCATTGACAATCTCAGAACCTCATGAATGCAGATTGTGTGGTGAGGAGAATAAATATATGTATATTAAGTGAAGTGTATACAGATAATCATTTACAGGCATAAAAAAATTGGTATTATCTAAATAAATTTGATCACCTTAAACAAATAAATTTTGATGTGATAACAAGGCAAAATAAGTCATATTTTGTTAACACTAACTTAACATATTAGAAAAGGCTACACACAATGTTTTCCAATTATATCATTATAAAATGAAACCATAAAATTAAATTGAAAGTAAGAAAGAAAAAGAGGAGAACATGAATATAAGAACAGGTTGATGAACAATATCTACCAGTTTCATGATAGCACAATTAATTTTCTCATTCAGATCTCACAGGTTCATTATCAATTATATGCTTATATATTTGGCCACGTGTAATCCCCATAATTTGAGGCAATGATTGAGTCATGATTTAAACTTCATGTGTAACATACATACATGTATATTATGTACAATTATATTCTTTTTTTTCAAAACAATTTGTTCACCCATTGAATGGGGGAGGGTGGAATTAGACTATTCATTGTTTGATTTTGAAGAGCTGCAACATTTATTCAATGTACATGAACTTATATAAGCATGTCATACCCATTTTGTTTTCAGTATCCAAATGCAAATTCTGGATTCACACGGATCAAAGCAAACGACAGGGGTCATCTCCTGCCCAATGTTCCGAGAGAGAGATCCTCTCCATGGGGCACATTTGTTGGAACTTGGGATATGCCTCAAAATATTCCAGGTGTGGTAGGTTAATATGAATTGAAATATCATTATTTCTTTATCATTCCCTCTTCCTCAAACATTGAAGTAGTTAAAATATCCTCCTTCCTCCTTTTTCTTCTTCTTATTTTTTCCTTATTCATTTTAACTCACTGAGCTACCTACTCTCACTACAGACTAAAAATTATTACCAATCTTCAATGCTCATTCATTTGACTACTTTCTATAATGTTCAAAGCGCATAAATCAAAATTAGTTCTAGGATACGCAATGCTTTACTTTAAATATATTTCAGATGAATAATATTTTTATTTTAGTTTTGACCTGTAAAAAGGGAAAAATTACTATAGTACCTTTCTAAATGCTTGCCCAACATTATATTATAGGGCTATAATGTTTTAAGTGACAAAGCTAGCAATTTCAAATTAAGGGACTAAGCTACTGAGAAGAATGATTTTTTTAACTATCTGATCTAGAATATAATACTTTGGATTTATGATACAAGTGGTCATAAAATTAAGATTGAAAATAAAAAGTAAATTTTTAATGACCGTTTCTATGGAATTGGCCACATTATTAAAAATAAACCTTGATCACTGAAAAAAGTAATTCTTCAATATCTTCCACTTGGTATACTTAAAATTCCCTAATATCCAAAATTACAGTATCTTTTTGGGTAATGGACAAGGCCAATATTTTAGCACCAAAGGATAAAATCCCAACGACAGCCAATACTATTAGAGGAAATAAAATCTCAGAATAATCTATCAAAAACATTAACAAAAAGTAGCCTGTGATGAGGAAGACTATTTCTTACTCCAACTTTCTAGTCCAAGATCAAAGAAATTCTGAGCTACAAGATAACTAGAACAGCAGTAAATACCTATAAAATCTAAATGTCAAAGAATTCAATACTGGACACAGACGTTTTTTGCGAGATTTGAGAGACACCATGGGGAGGCATTTTGAAAAGCACTAGTTTGCAATTTGATTTGCTTTGTAAGAAGAAATGTCTTAGATCTATCATCTTACATGTTTATGAAACAAATCACGAATTGGTTGTAAAAAAGTGTAAACTAGATCCATTTTATTGACTATTATTCATAATGTTGCTTTTAAATCTAAACCATCAATAATTAAGTTCTCGATCCTTTTATCAGATTGAAGTCTTTTTTTTCTTTTTTTCGACTCGACAATAATGTTGAGTTTTAGAGGTCTAAAAAGAGCTTGGCTTCGTGGAAATCAAAAGAAAAAATAGGCAATTCATCATATTATATTTGCTTTAGAAGAGTTTTTATACAAATTTGGTAACGTTGGTTTAGATTTAACAAAGTATTTTAACAATTTTGTAATGACGTGATATGACTTCATGATAATCATTAGACTCCAGTGAATTAATGGAAAGATGATGTTGATTCATTTTTTTTTCCACAAGAATATGATGCAGAGGATTGTCTTGTCAATTGTTAATGTTTCTGGTGAACCAGTCAAAAATGTAAAGAATATCAATAATATGTTGTTATAAATCAATTAAGTAAGAGAGAAGAAAACAAACAAAAAAAATGACAAATTCGCACAATATTCAAAATTTTCTGAGGGCCCCTGTAACTATATGGCTAAGTTATTTGATGAAAGCAGGATCAAAATTAAAGGTTTTGAATACCTGTTACCTGTCAGCATCACCGCTGTCGATGGTCGCTGCAATGCTGTTGACAATCTGATGCCAATAATAATAAAAATATTGTATTGAAAAATTTTTTTGAAAGTTTTAAGGTTTACCCTTAGATTTACTACTAATGAGACTGACTCTGACATTATTATATTTATTTTATTGACATGGTTTACAATTTTAGATTTGTTTTTGCTCAGATCAGATTATTTTACCCTATTTATGTTCTAGGGACTAAATGAGAAAAGAACGTGTACATATGTATAATTGATATAAAAAGAAAATTATGCATTTGTACACATTCTTTTCTCATTTTCATTTAGCAGCAAAAAAGATACAAAATGAGGGTTAAATCGCATTTGTTTTTGTTTTCATTTCATTCCAGGCAATCATGTGACTAATCCCACTGCCAGATGTGAAGAAGCTGTTCTAAAGGGGCAGAAAATGAAAGAGACAGGAGATATTCTCATCAATGGTTCATTAAAAAGATGCCGTGTAAGTTTGTTTATAATTTCCATGTTTGGTAAGATACTAGTTTATAGCTTATACTACTAGTTTCCTTTGATTGATAAAGATAAGTCCTTTCATCTACAACTCAAAAAAATTCATCAAGTGTGATAGAAGCTGCACCTGTTATGACATTATTCTCTTATTCCCCAAGGTGAACATTTTTCTATTGGATCCATTTCGATGGAAGACTGAAAAAAAATACAGCATGATCCGCTTATATCAACATGCTTTGGGAAGTGGATTTGAGGGGAGGTCAGCGGTAAAAAGACAACATTATTTTTTAACCTGATTGCTAAGAGAGCAGTAAACGTGTCTACCTTCTACGACGTGCTGCGAGAAAAAGAACGTGAAGCTGAGATGTAGGCCTATGCAACTGCACAGTCATGTCATGTAGATCTAACTAGGTTTCTTTGTGATGATGGGCAAACAAGAGGGAAGGGGATTTTGGGACTACCAGTACCTTGCTAGCAATGCGGGACTCACACTACACACCTGCACAAACTTTGCTGCATGCTACACGCATGCTTGTAAGGCCTGTTATGGCCGCTTGCTGAGGAACAGGGAAAGGCGAGGCACTGACCGTGGCACTTGCCAGCGACGGAATGGGATGGGGATGAGGAGTGGGGGTAATGTCGATAAATTGGCTGTTAATATAAGTGGATTATACTGTAGTTCAGGCGTCAGCCGCAGTTCAGCTCCACAGATATCAATAGGCAAAAGGGAAAAACCTATATACCGAAGCGAGGCTTAAACCTGGGTAACACAGGTGGCACCCTTTAATTATTGGCCGTATACTCCCCTGAGTCTACTGTCATATTGACATATTCACCACTCAAAATCAATATCACAGTTGCATCATCAATGACAATTTGACCAAATTATTGTTTCAAGCTGTTTTGATAGAAATCGTATCCTACATATAATTACAGATAAAAAATGTTCTCTTAGTTCAATCTAAAAACCATTTTTATATAACATTTTTAAATTTATGCCCTTCCTTGTTATGGTCTATGTGAAGTTTGTTTACTTCATTTATGATTTTACAGTGCAGTCCACTTGAAATACCAGAAAAAATGTTTACCTTAAGCAATGTTTATCTTATCCATTTTCAAGGAAAACAACCCTTCAATTCAAAATGAAGGATGGGTAGTTTGCTTGAACCATGCATAGAAAGCCTTGTCTACTTTTATTCTTTTACTGTCAGTCTGATACCCTTATGAAGAGCATGCTTCTTAAATCGCCCGTCGAGTCTTGATAAGCACAGACATAGTGCTTTTCGAAACCCAGTATTTCACGGCAAAATCAGTCTGCTTCATAGACTTTCCATCCACATCCTTGAAAAGCTGCATTTTGGTTTCCAGACTCCAAGTAGTCTTCTTGTGACTCATTTTTTCTTTGTGACAGGTTCATGTTGCGACAGACCTAGCTAGAATGTAGATTTAGATGTATTGAAACTGACCTGAGATTCAAACCGTCAATCGTTGCAGGGTAGAGTGAAGAATGAAAAGTAAGCGTAACACAGCACACATGTAGGCCGAGCATGTGATGTTCGATTGGCTGACACGATTGGCCAAAGCCAGACAAAGAGAGAGCGTCACGATTCTTCGTGTGCAACCTGTGCCCCTCTCTGAGTCTCTCCCCGTCCAATCATGATGTGGGCAGCAATGAAGACTCAGTGTGAAACAACCTGCGTGCGTGCATCTGATCGGGATTGAAGCATGGGGATGGGGAAAGAAGGACACTGTGGCAGAAAAAAAATTATTTTAAGCGGACCAAGACTGATTTGTGTTATATAAACCGGACTTTGATTAGTTGGCTTATATAAGGAAAGAATGGGACTGGACGAAAGGTTTACTTTAAATGAGATTTTATCTTAAGAAGCGAGTTTATCTTGTGGACTGCACTGTAGTATGTATCTCTAATGATGAATATAAAGATAGATATTGCCTTTTCTTTTTAATTTTTCTTTTTTATGGTTCATTCTAAAAGAATCAAGGAAACATTTCATTTTGCAAAAACTTGTGTATATATTGTTTGTATATTGATATGATTTGTCTTCTTGCTTTGTTCATGCCGTAATATTACTTTGATCAATCTTCAACAGACTGTTGACCCCTTGCCTGTGAAGATGGATGCTCCTGACAATCAGGTTCCTGTCGGTATGACTTGTGAGCCAACAGGGGGCATTTTTCCTCAGGCAACTGGTCATGAACCTTGCATCCAGGTGGAGACAACTCACTTTGACAGCAATCAACCAAGGGCATTGTCAAACAGAAGCAGAGAAGGTCTCCAATGGCCTCAGGCCAAAAGTCCTGCTTGTAAATCTCCTGTTGGCAAATTCAATTCTCCAAAGCCTGCCACTCCCATGGCAGTTGCTGATATGGATGTCCAACGGGAAACTGAAAAGCTCATCTCTCCAATAGCACCAAAAGATGACAAAGTTCGAATTGGTGGTTTGAATACACCTGATTGTGACCTTCAGAACCGTGCAGATAAGCCCCCCACACCTCAAAACAGAATCGTAGGAATGAAGAGTCCCACAGATGTTGTACGAGATAACTCCTATCCACATGCTGAGGCTGCTTTGGTGTCATAAGGTTGTCATCTGGAGGTTTTTCTTTGATTTTTAGAATGCTTTTTTATACCAGAATTTTTATTTTCTTAAAAATGATATCCAGTGAGTATATCTATTGTCTGATCTGATTCAATCAGAATCAATCACGGAGATATGCATATTGGAATAGGAAATAATTTTTATTCAGAAAAAATTGTGCTCAGAAGGAATTAATTACTTAAATGTTTCATTGAGGAAAGAGGTGTTAAAATGTATAGAAATAGTTTCAAATGAGTATCAGTATTTGATTTAATGTATAGTAATAGTATAGTATTCACCGCTGCAATTTCTTACACTATGTGTCAAAAAGCCTCTTCAAAGTCTTATCCAATCATGTACATGTGAAGTTGTCTTATCCTATTCCATCTTAAATTATAGAAACTGATTGACCACATGTAGGTCTAGATAGAAATTTATATATATCAGGATTGAACTGATAGTTGCCATCATGTAGTATACAGGAGCTTCATATGACTAATATAACTATTTTACCATTATAAGATACTTTTATTTGGAAAGAAAATGAATTTGTATTTTTAATGCTGTGATATAAAAAGATTGCTGTCTTTCCTCATAGTGAAAATGATTGTATTTTAAATTCAGGAAACAGTAGGCCTATATATAAATGGCTCAAGACTGGGATCACATATCTTTGGCAATGCAATTGACATAATGCTTCAATCTCTTTGTGAATAAATTGTGTATAGAAAATATCCATTCATATGTTGTCGTCCTTTTATATTTTGTTCCTTCCAGTTTGCATGTTTCTTTGACAATTATTTTTATATCTTAGGCCTTCCCTTTTCATACAAGTATCACTAATATCCCATAAAAGGACTTTCTTAAATAATGGTGCAAAAATTATTTTTTTTTTTTTTTTTTCTGTCCTGGAAATAGAGAAATCATTCTACTTTACACATACTACATACTTTTTCCTTGACCAACTCAGCTAGTAGGCCTCTCTTTGTCTGGTGTGGTAAAAACAGCGAAAGATCTTGTTTGTATGCCAGTGCCAGCTGGAAATGCATTTTGTGGATCAGTGACATAGTGGTTGTGGTTAACACAGTTCCAACATGAAAAAATCCATATGCATTCATTCAATTGGTTGGGTAACATAGTCAACTATTTTCGATTACCACAATTGCTTGGCAATGTGTCACTAGATAGGACACTTTGTTCTATTTACCTCACTCAACTCTGATGTAAATTAGTTCCTGGTCATTAGGACATCATTCACATTGTGTTCTATTATTCTATTATTATTATAGTGTGTAGCACTGTGTCTTGGTTTGAAAATGCTTAAAAAGATACATTTGGACACAGCTTTACCAAGGTATGACAAATTGAAAAGACAAAGTAATATGTAATGATTGTTTTATTAAGAATGAATGTCAATAAGAATGAAGAATGACTATGTCTATGATCACCATGATGATGTCAATAATAACAGCATGCAATTGCAATGATGATGTCGAGAATGAGGATGAAGAGATTATGATAATGGTGATGCAACTAATGACTAGTAATTTATTTCCCTCGCCCTTTACCCCCAAAAAAACCCTCAGAAAAACTAAAAAGCCCAAAAAATAAAATAAAATATAGATATATAGTTATTAGGGTGTCCCCAAAAAAAGGTAACTGTTTCGAAGTTTGATAACTCTATCCAAGCTACTATTGGCACGGAATTTTGGTCAAATAATGTACATACAGACATTGTACACGATTTAAAACTTATGGGAAAAGTTTTAATAGTACCAAGCTCACACCATTAGATCTAAAAAGAAAGGGTATTTTTCGTCCTAGTGCATTTTTGAGCGCACTAAGAGAGAAAGTGGAGATGAAGACTAAGGTAAGGAAGGAACCTACAACACTTATTAGTTATGCATGGTATTGGTAACAAGATTGTTTGATTAATTAAATCTAGAGATCATCAATTATTGCTTGTGACTTAAATTCGATAAACATGCCCCAGTTTTCACCAATTGATTGTGAAACTCTAATACAAAGGTAACGATTCCTATCCTTAATTGGGCGTGGCTTTTTATGGGGATATCTTAAGGATCGAGAGTAAAGTGATCCTGTTCCCCTCAAGAAATACTAGTTAAGAAATAACATAATTTGAAAAGTGTAAGAAATTGACAGACTTGGTCAGAAGAGTGTAACTTAATTTCACTGACAGTCTGACAGATTGCAAACAGTCCATTGCAGAAAATGGAAGAAAAAAATTAATGAAATATTTAAGCCTTTTCAAAAATAGTTTTAGTTTTAGTCTATTCTCTTGTTTAACTTGAATTTATTTTAATTATTGAGGCAACTTTGTCTCAAAATCCCAAACATTGCCATGATTATTTTCTCTTTAAAATTGAGATAATTCTTACATCAATTATTGCAATATTGCCATAATATGTCACATTACAAGGAATGCTCTATTTCCGTATCTTTTCATTGTTAGATTTTTAAATATTTGTTTCTATAAATGTCTTTGAATTTTCTAACTGTTTTGAAAGTTTCATTAAAATTGAGTTTATGGGCGAAACATTTACCTTTTTGGGCGGACAACCTGTGTAAACAAAAATTAAAATCAAGAGAAAAAAACAGACCCCTTGACCCCCTCCCACTAAGATAAAAAAAACCAACCACGCAGCCCAAAAATCCCTAAAAATCAAAACATCTTACAAATAAATCTTAACGCGCCATGATCCCTTACACCCTCCTCTTCCTCCCCCATCTCCCTTTAATACTGCTGTATTGAATCCTTTTGTCATTAAATGTATCCATCCACAATTAAGGATAAATATTATATCTTTTTCATAATCAAGAAACAATCTTTTCAAGGCCTTATTTCTTATCAACAAGAGATGAATTATGACAAAACACTTAGATAATCTTTGTCTGCGAAACATAGATCTATGTACAAATAAATAAAACCATTAACAAAATGATATATCGGAATTGATGTATATGCAATTACCGTACAACATAGTCGCTTCAGATGCATTGGAGACATCTAGGTGCCAAGTATTATTATAGTAGCAAGAGGATGATCAGTCTGTAAAAAATCCTTAGGATACCAAAGCACAAGTACAGGCAATTACTCATGACATAGCAGATAATTCTCTTCTATTCAGGTCCTGCAAAAGTAAGTCTGGAGTGAAAAGCAATACATTGTGTAACAGAGTAATTATAGACCCTAAAGTGTAATAATATTATTTCTGATAAAGGAGAATGGAATTTAAAGCTACAAATCTTTTGTCCGCTATTTCTAACAATGCTGCTGACGATTTCTTGTGAAAGTGTATGTAATCGTGAAGATAAGATACGGCTAAATTGCTGCTCTTAGTCTAATTCAACAATAATATTATTTTATGCGCCTTTTTCATTTAAAAGATAATGCCGGACTCACTCCGATTACATGAACCTTTTATTAGAACAGTAAGGGAATACTAGTACATGTATTCTTCTGAATGGCTTACCATCTTGTTCTTAAAAGGTTAGACAACAGACATTAGACAAGGAGACATCGATGACAAAAGTTGACGTTGGGCCAATGCTGTTTGACTAAGTACTAACCGATTGTACTGGGGGTGACACCATGGTTTTCATAGATGTTATCATTATTATAATTAAAAGAGCGTTTAGTTTAAGAATAATACATGTATGCAACATCATCTTTCATTTAATTTTTTGCTTTCCTTAAGGAGTATTAGACTATAGACATCAAAATTATGACTTTCCGTCGGGTTTTGCTTTGGGGGGGGTTTCTTGATCTCATCCTACGCAACTTTGGCTGATCTTGTTGCCATGATGTTGAAGGACAGCCTCTCTTTCTTCGTCCCTGTGGGTTTCATTCTAGGGCTTATTTTGGTATATAAACGTGATAAGTGATGTTAAATCTGAGAGTCTGCAAAGAGCGGAGATAATGGACTATAGACCCAACACTATCTTTATAATTAATTTTGAATGTACCCTCTGTGCTTTAGAAAGGTTCCCTAGTAAGCCTTTTCATTTAAAAATCCTCCTCATCTTTTTATGGAGGATACAAAATATGCACCAATGAATTATTGTCCTCTAGTAAATTGAAAAGATCTATTTCTATCATCTATGATCCTGCCCCTATCTTGGTGAACCTGAGACTCAAATGGGACCAACACGTATCTGCCAATCGGTAAGTTTCTACACCGAAATCATGATTCCAACACAATTGTCACTCTGAATAAATAACAACAATAATTTGCTCATTTTGTCTTGGAAAATATAAACAAGGAGTATCTTACTGAAGATTAAATGAAAAGGAATGAAACGGGCTTCATTATATCATCATTATGAGAATGATAGAGATAAAAAAGGCAAATCATTTCAGTATGTGGTTAACATGCCAATCATAAAATCAATGTAATCAATGATGTTTCTTTGAAAAGCTCTGCCTGATGTCTCCAATCCACAACATTAGGATCTCCCCAAATCACTGGCCGGTCAGCGTTAATTTTCCTTCTAATGCTATCCTCATTTAGAGATTTTCTGTGCTTCCATAACTGACCATCTTCCCCTAGCAAATTCCAACCAAATGTGCTACCGTAGAGACTGCCACCGTAAATACTGCCATCACTGTTATAAAAGCCACTACTACTTCCTCCTCCACCACCACCACCACCACCACCAGGGTTAGTGAAATCATTGGTGTGGTCTCCATAGCCAGCATGAACTCCAGGAATACTGCTGGTGTAACTGCTTCCACAGTTGCTGGCGGATGTCCGTTTGCGACTTCCTTTCCGAACCAACAGTGAGTCGACATGTTGCCTTGGAATGGTGGAGACAGAAAGATTGCTCATGTCATCCCCGCGATTCTCGCCAATTCGGTAAATGCCGGACAAAGTGACGGGCTCGTATATGTGAGACTCGCTGTCAAACCTTGAGGGTTTTTTTAACTTCTTTGTCAAATCATCATTACTATGTCCCCCAAGGACAACTTTAGAATCGCAATCAACAATAATTTTGCCACGATTGTCTAACATCAGAGCCTGTTTCCATCTCTCTAGAGCCTCTTCATTGTCCCAGACTGGATCGGTTTTGCTTCTTGATGTCATGGAATCTAAGAGACTTAGGCGGTCTTCTGATAACCCATTATTGTTCTGAGCATTGGTTTTGGTCAGAACTGGTGCCCGTAAAATTCTTTGAATCTTCTGGTCGACGTAATGGTCAGTTGAGACATCACTGTGATGTCTGTGACGATATCCGAATTGTGGACAACGCATGAAAAAACCCACGCACAGATCTTCACTGACAGTGTTGCGGGGAGGAAATGTGGAGTAATGATTTTCCTCCCTATTGATGGAAAGGAGACGAAGGTCCCACAGCTTAAGCTTAGTGGTGTACTTAGCTGAGTCGTAGTCATTGACACTGAAATCCAAGAACGACAGACCTTTATTAGAGTCCGGATCATGAGCTGAATTCTTGTGTTCCGAACTAATGTATAAACTAGGTACAGCTCTCTGGCTTGACATGAAACTTTGACCAGACACGGACGACGAGTCGAATTTGCGGTCATCAGAATTGACCTCATCTGTTCTGGGCAAGACGACCGGCTTACCTCCAAGCATGTAGATCATCGGTCGTTTGGCGCATTCCATCTGCTGCCGATGGCGTAACAAAGAGCCAGGGTAGTAAAGGCCAACATTGCCGTCAAACCGTTGGCTGAAGAGAGAACCGTTGTATACATATGTCTCAGTGTAGCTCATACTATCACTAACAGAAGCTTGGTAGTTCAGGCTGTTAGATTCAGAAATAGATATATCTGATGAGGTACTAACTGGAGCTTGTTGGGGTTGCTCTTGTTCATGTTCTTGCTCTTTCTTTTCCTCCTCTTCAGCCTTTGCCAATCTCTCACACTCTGCCTTGACATCTATGACTGTGTCGTAAATGTGCTCCCCATCAATGCTATCATCTTCTTCATCTTCATTCTCTTCACTAACGCTCAAAGCAGACTTGTCCTCTAATGGAAGAGGTGGTAGGCTTGTTTCCACAATACTTCTCCTTACTCCAGGCATGTCCGTCAGGCTCGGATCAATTGAGAAAATAGAAGCGGTGGAATCGTCTTCCTTAACTTCCATCTCATTATTTTTTGAAGCAGAAGTGTCGCTGGAAGCGTCTTCCTGTTGCTTGATCAATGTACCAGCAATGGAAGACAATGCAGATTTTGAGCCAGATTCAAAATAATCACTGCTCTCCCCTGGGGTGTGGTTTAGAAACTTGATCCGATATTGTGTATGTGGGGTATCTGGAAGAGCGAAGTGGCGCTCTTTGATTCGTTCCCATGGTGCCAACTGCTTCCGGTGACGTAACAAAGTGGCACTTTCTTCTGCAACAGCTAAGCCATGCATTGCAAGGAGCTCAGCCGAGGGTTCTGGGGCAATGACACTGGATCGATGTTTGAATTTGATAATTCTTCTGCCTTCGGAATCTTCTTCATATTCGTCATCTGACACACTGTCAGTGTGGACGTTTTGCATTGACTTTGAAATTCGTCCAAAAAGTTTATTAGAGGACGATGGAACAGGAAGTCCGAACAGGGATGAAGGACGGATCCGACCTTGTTTCATGACAAAATTGGACTCCGAAAGTTCCAATGGAGTGACCACCGGTACCATGACACATCCTCTTTTATTTGGCACGGGGTTGACCTGCATATCGTTTTCCTGTTGGCAGCAAGGAAGTCCGCACGTGTGTCCGGGAGGGTCATGGGAAAAGGCAGGTGGTGTGATTACAACTGGTTTCTCTTTCCGCCATAGCCATCGCCACTTGACTCTCTGGTTGATAGAAATGGAAAAACAATAATGAGAACCACAAAACATGATTAGGTGATTCCATTTTCCTTCACAAGCAGGTGTGACAAATAAGATGATGGGACGAATTCAAGAGACATATTAATTAAAAGTCTGAATATGATGAAAAATGAATAGGACTAATATATGAGAAGCGGAGAAAGGGTTCTAGATTAGCATCAGGAAAGTGGTCACACAAAAAAACAAAAACAAACTAGTATTGAATTGCTATTATCATGTTTACATTAATTTTCATTCCCCTTTTGGGATCACGGATTTGAATTGAACTCACTTGTGTTCTGAATTATTAGGGAAGGTTTAAAATAAGTTAATAAATAAATAACTAAATAAAAGGGTAGGCCTAACTACCTTGCATCAATAAGTAGACATTATGCCTAAAGTTATACTTTATACATGTATAAGAAAAAGGAATCATATCTGAACCAATGGTAGAATGAATAATCATGGCGTGGTCACGATTAAAAGAAAAATTATGTACAAAATGCAATTAATTAACTATCCTCCGGAGTAAGAATATTATAGAGCAATGTTATTGTTATAGAGGTATAATGAAATAATCAGCTCACTGTTCGCCCATCCCACAGCCAAGTCCTTCCACTATTGACCTTCCAGTTGAATGACAAGGCCCTGTCATGCCATCTCTTTATTATTTACTAGAAGACTCCTTGCAGCAATGCTTGCAATAATTCAAACAAACACAATGTTAGAAAGAAGCGTATTTCACTCGTACTCATACTTATCTCATATGGATACATGAGAGAATGTCAAATCTCACACCTCTATTGTCTTCTTATTATCTTATATACCCCAAGGTTCTTCCCCCTTCCTTGCCTCACACACACAAACATAAAATGTCATTATATAACAATAAGAGTAACTTTCCAACATGTACTAGCTATACAAATCCAAACGCGGCAACCTAAAAATATAGCAAAA
>JASKDV010084899.1:0-15011 GCA_032466395.1 Aegires albopunctatus | reverse complement strand
ATCCAACCATATTACGTTCAGATCTAGCTTGTTGGATTTTGCCTTCTGGATTGACTCCCAGATCATTCCAGCGTGTTTAAAATATGTCACTGTAAAATTTATTAAAGTTTGAGGCTTACAAAAATGGTTCTAAGGGGTCAAAGGTCAAGATATTAAATTTCCGATAAAATATACGATTGTACAGAGTGACAATGATTTGCTTCGATATAATACATTTTTTGACATGACTAAATCATGAAATCATAACAAAAGTAATTACAATTAGGAAGAAATATGTAGATATGATTGCCATATAAGGTATTTTTTAATCAATTTGAAATAAATATCATTCCCAATTGTTAACCCACTTTGACTATCATTTATCTTTTCCAACAAACATTAAATTATATATAGAAAAAAGAAACGTTGTAAAATACAGGAACAATCTACGTCATGTTTTTTAAACTATCTGAATTATATGCGGTTCTGGGGTTTCTAAGATTGTGAGATAGGAGTTAAATGTTATAAAAGTAGGTCACACGAATGGAACATCTAATTGATTATTTCATCTTTCAAACTATGTGCGTAAAGCCACAAATTCTGAAATTGCACAAAGCTATTCTGGTCAGTAAAAAGTGCAAACAAATACAAAAAGACATAATTGGATAGACGATAAGACAGAGAAACAGACGTACATACAGATTGATGGAAAACTAGATAATAATATGTTTCTCACGTTGTTGACTGAAACAGTTACACAATAAATCCAAATCAAGATTTCATTTGGGGTCATTATGATACATGTGCCAAAAAAAAAAAAACATAACCCAAAAGACAACAACAGTAACAACAACAACAACAACAACAACACCGTCTCCACCATCCTCAAAGTACCAACAGCAGCAGCAGTAGCAATAGCTTAAAAAAAATGGAACCCAACAAACAACAAGTAACCAAACAAAGCCGTAAAATTCCAGAATAGAAAATATGAAAAAAGAGTAATTTAAATTTTGCTAACTGACAAAGCCCTACCTATTTAACTTTTACAAAGGTAATATTTAAGCTAAGTACAGCTCAACCCTCCTTACACACAGTCATAATAATAAAATATAGTGAATGTATTAAAGTTTTTGCGGCTTGCCTACGAATGAGAAAATTAATAAAAATTAATTGAGAATAGAATTCTTGATGATGGTGAACGAGAAAGGCTAAAAACATGAACGACGCAGAAGACGTAACAAAGAATTAATTGATAAAATGTCAAGGGTATTTATTAAAAAGCAAATAGTTTAGATGTGATTATATATTATACAGTGGATTGGAAAGTAAATGGATTTTGTTGTTGACTAAAGCGTCAACGGTTCTGATGACATCCATTGCAGTGCTCCCGAATCGGCGTGAAGGAAAAAGTCCAAATTATGTAAATTTTAGAATGTCCATGTAAAGTTGCCATATGCATCATAGTTAATTTCTCAAGGGCAAATTTACATATTTGAGGGCCTTTTAAAAATCACAAAGGGTGCCATCAGCAGGCTTATGCAAATACCATAATAAATAAAGAAATCCATTGATGTTTTGCCATCACATTCAGAGGATTGTTGCGTTTTGTCCATTTCATATGTCACATCTTTCCAATCTAAATTATACGGTTGGACTATTTTAGGAATATATGTTTGTACCAGCACAATGAATATTGTCAGGAAGGATACTGTAGCCATAAATATTGATAGAAAAATGGCAATTGTCTTATAGTATGTCATTGTATGTACTAGGAACCATTCTATAATTATGTTTCTGTCGCTCGCTGCAGGGGAAAACTATAGTCCCCCCCTCCCCTCTCTCTCTCTCTCTCTCTCTCTCTCTCTCTCTCTCTCTCTCTCTCTCTCTCTCTCTCTCTTAAGGTCAGTAGCATTCACAAATAAATGGCAAGCAGCTAATTGTCTGCAAGCCAATACTATAAACTTCTATCAATGCATTTCCTCCTTCAACAGTAAGGAGACGTATCACATCCCGTCAAAGCAAAAGGTCAATCCTATCATCCTGGACTTTTGGGAGTAATAAGAATGATGTGATTTAGTTCGGATGAATAAAAACTTTTTAGAATGTCAATTACTAATGATAAGCAGAATGAAAAACAAGATCACTTAAAATTATAACACCCGTAATCAATGTCTTAAATACTGGTAATCTATAAGTGCTAAATAATTAGGAGTAACTATAGATGATGAACTGAGGTAGAATTAGCAAGTTAAATCAGCAAAAAGCATTTGATATTATAGCATATCAATAATATGGCCAAAAAATTTGAAAGAACAATGCCTTCAAACATTGGTTAAATCTATTTTGGAATACGGGTGCAGCATCTGGGACCCGTATCTGAATGATCATAATAATGCAACCTAGAGAAAGTATCAAATGTAGCACGGTTTGTAAACAATAACTATTCATGGTAGATTCTAGTACAAAATATATATAATATGAAACAATTTGGGTGAGTACCTCGGGAGGATGGACAGAGGGCTAGGAATAAGGTTGTTATTTGCTATAAAGCAATTAATGAATTGATTGACTTTCTCGTAAATAATCTACAAAAAAGTAGTTGAAGAACAAGGATTTCAGACAATCATAGATTTAATCTCCCTTCTTCTAATAATGATGACCATATTCATTCTTTTTTTTTTTCGAACACTGTAGGATTATAGAATAGGTTACAGTTAGACATTAAAAGTAGTGACTCTGTCGATATCTTTCAACGTAGACTACAGAGTGTTATCCTTATATCATCGTACAACGACTGATTTTAAGTGATTTTTATGACGAAGATATACGGATCTGGCTATAATAATTAATACAACTGTAGTACAATAAAGAAGCCAATTTATTTGAAGAAGAAGAAGAAGAAGGATATCATCATACTTTCTCGCGTTTCGTTTGGTGAGTAACATTCTTGACAACCTTTCTGAAAACCTTCTCTGTTTTGAGTCAACCATCCCACACTCTGAAATTGGCATATCCATATTTTGCTGCTTGACCTTTTTCCTTTAATGAATTTTTTTTAAAATATCACAATATGGCCAAGATATTCGACATCTCATGTCTGTTTACATAGCGCTGTTCCATGATTGACGCATTGGTGTCCACAGCGCCCTGGGTATAATTCTTTAACTTTTCAAATTTAAATGTATGTTTTTTCTCTTCTCATTAAATTGAATCGTCCATATTGTCCATACGTCATCCCAACCAGAAGTTGCTAATTATATTGGAATAATTTCCTTTTAGTTTACTATTGATTGATATGTCAATTGTCACCCATTACATATTTGTTTTTCGCTATGAATTGCATTCCTTATAGTTATATCCTTTGTCAGTTTATTATTTCTTGTTTTAATGTACTACGAGAGCATAAAAATAAAACGAAAAGTTTCATGTCCCAGATCGTAATCATTTTTCAAGCTAAGTGTATGCGTCACTTTTTGTTTGTCAAAATTTAGTTACAAATTCTTACTGGTCAAGTTACATTAACACAATATGTGAACGAATATATTACATAATATAACAAAATAAAAATTTCAAAAAAAGGAACGCAGATTAGCATGAGTATAATTTTTACTGAGGTACATGTATAGTCTTTTGTAAATCATTAGTCATATCATGAATATGGTTTCATAATGACAAAAGCATCGGTAACTTTATGACATTCTTTTAAGGATGTCTGTCATGTATAGAATGAACGATATATTATGTACTTGTGTGTTGAATCAAATGGTTATGGAGTTTTACGAAGAAGAAGACATTCATCAATTACGTCATGTCCAGTACTAGCAACTGTGCGAGATAATCCAGGCCTTTTACTCTGCGATATGAATTTCATTTTGCTTTTGATGAAGTGATTTAAAAAATAATTATTTAGGTTTCAGCTTATAGACAATAATATTATTTCGCGTCTCTTGTAAAAGAAATGTTTGCAAAATGAAAATTAATTGCTTTCTTGATGAAGGCTAACACCAACACAAATAGCTTGATCTTTATACATAATAATATTATACATAATCAAATTAGAACAAACCATTATATAAACACGCTTCGTATTAATAAAAGTGCAAACTTCATTCACTTAACTTTAATTTTCAACATTAATGACTGTTATATAATCAAGCGATATAGAAAAAATTCCTTGGAGGCACAAAGTTACCGTGTTCAATATAATGAGGCCCAAACGGTACACCATACTTTTGATGTAAACATAACACAATACAGGTGAGACTTGAAGTGGATGTAGTCTACGAACGGTTAAACTGGGTCACATCAGGTACGATTATGGTCTACCGTTGAAATGGAGTATTTTACTCGAATTTTCGATTTTTTTAATCAAAATTAAATAATGTTCCACATCTCAGATTTTGGTAACCTTTTTAGTTGCGTGTTCATAGACATGTAATGAAGATGTTTTAACAATAAAACAATAGAAAGCAATTAGTTTGAGGTCAAATCCTATCTGCCTTGGGTTATATAAGGCTACTGACAATATCTTTCACTGCCATTAACGGGTTCATGTTACACCTGAGTGCAGTGAGGAAAACGCGTGGATAAAGACTTTTCACTAGTTGGCGTTCACAGTTTTCGGTTGCAAGACGAGCATACTAACCACTGGAGCCCAGCACTATAGGATATTGAAATGAAATTTAAATCTGATATCCTTTAAAGTACTTCTTTAAGTGGGTGGACTTGGACTTGTTGCATTATGTACTCATGTGTTATACTTTAAGCAGGTTGTTACTTTTCACAAAAAATACAGAATACCGGTACAGATTTGCTACCAAGAACAACGCGTTTTGTCATTGGAAGACTAGAAAAACGTCTTCAGGTTCCAGGCCCTCTTCTTGCTGGGCAACGACTAAACGCATTTGTATTGGCCTGCTTATGAAGAACAATGCGTTTTATCCTTGGATAACTCGATAAACGCTTACATTCCAAACTCATTTCTCGCTGTCCAACGACCAAGCGTATTTTTCATGCTAATTTATTTTTTTGACCAAATTTTATAATGATATCTTAGGAAATCTAAGTATCTTTTATATTTTATATATATATATATTTATATATATATATATTAATTTTTTTTTCTTTTTAAGAAGATTAACCAGTGTGATCGTGTGATGGTTTGTTGGTATTCTATTACTGTTCAAAAGCCTCTTCTGCGTTTATTATTAGTAATAGGTGCTATTTTGTAGAGGATCAATTTTTGAAACAATAACAATTTGTTAATATGAGAAAGAAAGAAAAAAAAAAGAAAAGAATAAAGATACAAAGATATAAAGGCGACATCCAAACAAACCAAAACGTAAAAAGAACCAGGGAATAAACCAAAGAAGCAAACAAAGAAGAAAACAAACAAACAACAACAACAACAACAACAACAACAACAATAATACTACAACAAACAATAAAAATGGAAGGAAAATGGTGTCAAGAATAATTAACTGAGGTTCCAATTTTCTAGAACACAAAGGAAGATGGCATCCGCCTTGTGTCATCGTATATAAATATTCTACAACAAAATTTCGACTGAGAATGATTATAATTCACTACTCTTTACCACCAAAATTCTAGATTATTCTGTCATTATGACCAAGCCCTAATATAGACTAGACTGACCTTGACAATCATCCAGTAAGGCAACAATGACGTCACAAGACAGGTGAGATAAGCCAAGGTAAATACTGTGAACAGACAAGCCTGTGGATGCCTGATGACTTCCAGTCTGGACATCATGCAGTCAAACAGATCTCTGTGTATGACAATGAGGACCAAACGTTAAAATAATATTACCTTGCGTGGCATCGTGGGCTAGTGGAAGATATTTGGGCTGGTAATCGAAAGGTCCTAGATTCGAATCCCAGTTTGGCACGATGTTGAGTTCTTGATAAAGACTTTTTACAAGCTTTTCATCACCGTTCCCAGGTGTAAAATTGGTACCTAGCTATAGGTAGAGGAAGATCTTATCAGTATGCAAAAAATGAACCGCATTACATCGGATCTCACTTCTGTTTTCCCCCTGGAGGGTTAAAAAGGATTTTGCATTTCAGTGGCCTGCCAGGGAATATCTGTAACGCGCATTTGGCAAACCTATTGGAAACGCACTATATAAGAAAGCTGTTTACGCTCTCTACCTAGATCTAGGATTTATGAGGTACAAATGCCAACAACACTGTTAAATTATGAGTATCCTAAAGAAATGGTAAAATTTGTAAATTGAAAAAATTGTCGGTTTTGTTTTTTAATGGAAATGCATGGTAACATCATGATTTAGTGTGAATATTTGAAATTATATTTTTCAAACCTAGTAGAGGGTACACGCATCTGCCTCACCGTTCATGGTTAAATAAGTATCTGGCTATAGGTAGAGACAGATTTTATCAGTATGCTAGAGGAAAGCGCTTTTCATCAGAACACGTTTATGCATGTCGACCAGGGGATTGAGATGAAGTTTGAAATAAACAGTTTGCGTGGAAACCTATGTAAATCCTTTGATTTCATTAATGTAGTGGAATACGCTTTACAAGAAAGTTCTTTAATAATAATAAAAATAAACGATATGAATTATCTTTATTGATCCCTAAAGTAAATTAATGATAGGGTTCATACCGAGGAAAGATCGTCATAATCCAGGCGTCAGCCGCAGTGCAGCGCCACAGATGGGCGCATAGGGTAAATCATCTTGCCCAAAGAAAAAGAAACTAGATGCCGAATTGGGTGGTTTAAAGACATTGTCGCAAAAATCTATAGTTTAAACCTGTTTATGGCGTTTTACAGAATATAACCCCCGACCGACAACATAGCAACTCAAATGACATAGAATTACAAAGAACGCTGTCCTTGATAGATCTAAATCATACATAGAGATAAATAGCATTGCCATTAATAGACTCTTGAAATATAGTTACAAAATGTTAATAAGTTATATTTTTATATATCTTTTTAAAATTTGGGTTTAACTCGAGAAATGGGAATTTAAAAATATAACAAAACAAACAAAAAACAACTCGCAATAAAAACAACGACTTGCAATATAAATTCTCTCATTAATCCAGTTGTCTTTTTTTAGTTTTTTTTCTTCTTTTTTTTATTTTTTGGAAAAGAAAGGAATGTGGCATATTCCTTCTGTCATGTACATTAAAACTTCATAACAACAGTAAAGTTGCAACTGAGAATGTATTTTATTTCCGTTGTTATAGCTGAATTCAGTCAATAAATTATTGATTCAGTCTCTATAGATGTAATTGATTCGATCTCTCTAAATTGGAACGGAGAGACGAGTAAATTTATTATGAAATTGTTTTATACTTCGATATTCTCTTAATGAGGGTTTTATAAGGTATCCGATTAGCCGATAAGCGATGGATTTCATCGTAAATACCATTGCGTTCATCTTTTAGGCCTGCAATTAATTTTGTTTAATGATGATAAACAGCATTAGCATCATCATTATTATCATCATCATCATTATTATTGTTATTGCCATATCATTATCCTCATTATCAACAATATAATTCTGCTATGTTGGTCACCAATGTATAACATACATTTCTAAACATTACTCTGCAGTACCTATAGTATTTTATGAATTTAGGCGCTAAGAAGGAATGATGTAATGTCATTATACTGTCTTTGTGCTAAGCCTACACTATCACTGGACACCATACTTGAAGTTTGACAGCGTTATCTTTCTATTGTGACCTATCTTTCCGCTATCCTGCAACTATTTACATTCTTGGTCAAGGCACTTTCAAAACGACCATTATTAGACATGTCTTAAGCGTGATATTGGCTTTGAAATGAAACGTTACAATATGCTGAATAGCTAAGTCTATTTTGAAATGAGCAATTGATTACGAAGTGTGGACACACTTTCTTCACTGGGTCATCCGAAATGACTGTATGTAGAGCTTTAGCTTTTACACAAGTTATTTATAATATCGATTTCCAATTTAAACGTGGCCGGATGAAAGCATATGTCCAAAGACGCGCTGCTCAACTCTTGCCATCCATAGCACATCTACCATAGTTGGATAGATTGAAATCATTGGGTCGTCCATCTCCTAAGTATAGAAGAACATGGGGGATCTGGTCCATTTATATAACATTGTCCATGGTCTTTCTCATATTGATCATAAAGAATTATTAATATTTTCCAATAGCAAATGTACCAGGGATGATAGATTTAAGATCTATATTGAAGGTTATGTAGTGCTACGAACATCAGAAAAAACTCGCTCATCTGTAGAATAGTAAGGACATGGATTAGTCTTAAGTATAACACTAAAATTTCAAGTTCTCTCAATTGTTTCAAAAATGGTTTGATGTAGAATGTAGTAACTCTATGTATCATTATGATGATTATTAGATCAATTGATGTATTTACAGGGCATTTAATGTCATTAGATTCCTATATGGCCCTTAACCCTGATAAGATAAGATAAGATAAGATAAGATAAGATAAGATAAGATAAGATAAGAATAATGTTACCAAAAAGGTAGCCAAATAAAAACATAACAAATTCTTTTAAAAAAATGGAAATTTTTAAACTTCGGAGAATGAGCCCTCCAGCGCTGCATTCGCATTCCAACATTGAATCGTTGTTGAATGAATTGCCAATATATTTTCATATTCAATCCAAACCAATCCAATCCAAAAACTGTCATAACTTCAGTTAATTTTGTTTGAAGAAATACTCAACATTCATAGTGGGGTGGTCAGGAATCGTGTTTGGAGGGGGTGATTTTACCTATTTGAAAAAGGTGATATTTTGAATTTCTTTTTCGAATGTTGCTAGGTCAGCAGTTAGTTGCTAATTTGACACGGGATGGTAATTTATTCCATAGCCTGATGGCATTTGGCAGGAATGAATTTAGGTATGCGTTTATTCTAGAGTGTGATACCAAATACATATAGTCATTTTCCTTCCTTTGGTATTTGAGAATACTTTCAATCGGAATGACCATTTGACCTTGATTGCCCTTGAAGAGTGTTTTTTATTATTAAATTTGTGTCTCTTTCTTTTGTCCTGTAGTATATTCTATTTACGTTCCTCCATCATTGCAGTCACGCTGTCTTTCAATACTAATATCATTTAGTGATTTCGATGTATCATAAGGTGAATAGCAAGAGAAATTTTAAAATACATTTTCACTTGTTCATACAAATACAAGATTTGTATTTATTTATTTATTTATTTATTTATTTATTTATTTTTTTATTTATTTACTTATTCTAATTCATTTAATTATTTACTTATGTATTTATCATTTTAGTTTACTTTGTAAAAAATTCATTTCTTTGCTTATTGATTCATTTATTTCTTTGACCTACGAACTTCTTTTCATTTATCGCAATGCCTTAGATTTATAATAGAGGATTGAAATGTGTATACAGTTGTTTTAATTTACAACACTTATTGTCGATTTAACTTTAAACCTTACACCTTTTTCTTTTTCCTTTTCTTATAAAGAACTGATACGATGTCAGAAGACAAGCCTCCAGAGTCGTATCGTGTGATATTTTCAGGCAGCTCCATTCCTGACAGACGCACAGAGGCGCTTGATACAGGCGCGTTCGAAATGGATCCTATGTTAGCACCTTATAAAGACGGTAGGCTAATTGGTGATATTACTTGATGACTTTATCAGTCTGTTAATTATAGTGTAGAGCTGCCTGCTGCCTAATTAATTGTATGTAGATCTGAGAATTTCATATTGTTGCCTATGTTCAAAATGTATCAACACTTTCGCTCTTATAATATTTGGATTAAATTTATTCCACAATATTGCAGTGGTAATGAAAGAAAGAATGTCTATATAGAAATCAATTATAGAGAAAGGGATGTTAAATGTCTGACTAAGTTGCTAGTTCTCTTGTTTAGTTCCTTCGTGTAACTTTTGTTGTCGGTTAGGTATCAAAGGACGTCTTTGATCAACTACAGACTGAATTAGCTAAATTGTTTTCCACAGAAAGTCGTTTAGTGGTGGCAACGTGGCTGAACGGTTAAACCGTTGGATTCGCGAGCTAAAGGTGCTGGGTTCGAATCTTATTGGAGAGAGACTCCGTGTTTAACTCTTGGGCAAGGTTATTGACACGAATTTCTACGTTTGCGACGCTGTTCTCCCGTTTGCACCCAAAACGCAGTTATTTTCTCTTTAAACCCAATAAACTTAATGCGTTTTGAATGCAAAGGGCAGTGTTCTTACCACTGACGCTCGGTGATGATAAATACCAAATGACAAATGTCCTTTCTTAGATGAATAAGTGAAATTTTAGATTCAAATTTACATTTTTTTAAACTTTTTTAAAATTTAAATTCAAATAATGATTGGCAAACTATTTTGTTCTCGCTTCAGATAACAATTTTCCAAATAGCCGAAATTCTTCAAGAATGCATAACGACAATTCACAACAAAATGCGAATCTCTTGAAAGACCAAAGAGAAAGATCTGAAGTCAACAGCTATGATGTATTTAAAGAGGAGAATCAAGACTTGGAAGGAGAGTGGTCTGAAGATGAGGAGGACGACGTGCATGTTACGTCTAACTACGTCGCCAAATGTGTTCTTTATGTTCGAATCTTGGTCACGTGGCTAAATAATATTGGAAAGAAAATCACCAGGGGACATTTGACGTTGGGAGTCTTTGTTGTGGCGTTTTTCGTCTACCTGGGATTTGCTTTTACATACAGGTATGTCCTTAATGTTATATAGTTCCTCTTATATGCCTCCAAGAATAAAACAGACAACGGACAAGACCGGCAGCCTGTAAGGCGCGAATACAGTATTTGGAGGAAGATATTGATGTGTAAATGCCAATCATTAATTAACATATGAATCAGTAAGGTTATGGGACACCGTGTTTTACCTATTGATAATTCGCCAATTATTTCATTGGATTTGTTTCCAACATGGTACCCAGCCACAAAGCTACCTGAAAAAAGCAGAATAAATTTTCTACTGTTTGAACTGTGACAACCACTAGGCTACTAACGTCCAAAGGGTGAAGTTGAGTCTCTCGGAAAAGGTCTGTACACGCCAACGGCTCGATTCCACAGCTTCCATACAGACCGGATTGTACGAACTTATTGGCCAGAAAAAAACAGAGATACATGATCAACCAATGGTCACCAATCTGATAGAACAGAAGAAGAAAACAATTCTGACCGTTGCGAAGTGGCTGCGATGGACAAACCAAGTGGTGACAAGTAAAGTTAGACGTAACGATGATATTTTCTTGACGTCTTGTATGGACATTGAGGACTCTATGCATAAACGTAGGCTAAAAGAATTGGGCATTGTTTCTCAAAGCTCAAAGTAATCCAATATCATTTTGTTAATAATGTTGTCGGAAATACCTTGACATTCAAATTGATAATATTCAAAAGTTTTGCTTTGAGAGTTATTGTTAGGTGTGAGATCGTAGTGGTAGAATGACCCAGATTGTTTTTCTGAAAAAGAATAGACGCAAAATTGATCCGTCATTACTAGCACGAATTTTACTTATTAATGTTCATGTTGTATTTATCGAGTCCAGAAAGAGCCCCTTAGCTAAATTTCGCGATGGCGGATAAAACTAAACTAATCCATTCCAGAAAGTGTCCAGATGGATCATTTTGTAATAAAATAACCGTGTCTCACTATTGATAAACTCACCTGAGATAATATCTTTTATTGAAATGTAAAACAATGACTATTTAAGGAACACCACTAATCGAAACCTTCACTCAACATAAGATATGGTAGTGAGTCTTTTCCTCCCCAAGTTCAAATTTATCGATGCATAGTTTGTGCTTCTGTAATTAACGCTGGTGTCGTCGTATAAACTTTAAATCATTCCTAGGTTTCTTCCATTTTATTACATTCAGAAGGCGTGCGTAACATGTTGTTAAAGCTCTATTGATTTATAACTACTTGTACGCATTAAAAAAAGACACACAAAAAACCCTCTGATATTAAAGCGTATAAAAAGACTACTTTTGGCTCTCACGGCTTATTGATGATAATACAAGTTAAATATGTGTATAATGCAACCTTCAAATATTCGATGATCGTATTTTGATTGTGATGGCAATACTATATTATCTTGATCATTTCAAATCATTATCGTAAATTATATGTTCTATTTATTTATTATATTGCAAGTCTAACCTATGGTTAATGTATACTAATCGTTAGATTGGAGGGATTGGTTTCAGCGAACATAGCGATAAGCCCTACGACTGAGTATACTCGGTTTCGGCGAACATAGCGATAAGCCCTACGACTGAGTATACTCGGTTTCGGCGAACATAGCGACAAGCCCTACGATTGAGTATACTCGGTTTTGTGTATGTACCGCACAGTACTAACTTTTCAAAAGCCGTAATATCTGAGCACCTGCCTGGCTGCCAGCGGTAGGGCAGAATGAGTTAACCTACGGCATCGCAGAACAAGATAATGCTTGCATACTTTCAGGCGTGATTCCAATATCCAAACACGGACAATTCTGCCTTAACGGCCTAGTACATTATACTTATTCATTCACACCAATTATAGAGTCGAATGCGGTAAACCAATCAAAGTGTCTTACCTAAGACCACATCGCCAATGACTTGTGGTAACCAAGATTTGGTTTTTTTTAATAAATAAATAAAAAAGATAAAATTCCTTTATTTTCATCCCCATATGGGAAATTCGTTTTACAAAAAAGCATACATGTTATGACATCAATCGTACATAAACAAATCATTAAATGATATATTAATAATAATTATACATAATAATGAAACGAAATAAATACAATAGACTCCACAACAAGTCATTGTTGGTCGCCGTAGTATTGTCTGCCATAACGAAAAAAAATAGCTTTTGAAAAAAAGTCATTTCTTGTTAAGTTGTTAAAATTGTGAATAAATTCATTAAATTTTGTTGAACCAATAAACAGCGGCAAAGCAACCAATGGTTTATAGCTAACAAACGCCTCATTAATCTTCTCCATCCGCTTGTTGCCATTGCTGATCTTCATCGACCCCAGGTTTTTTCTTCCCAGGTAGTCCCTTAACTAGGACATCGGTGCAACTAATTTTGTCAAAACTTATAGATTGGGAATTGTCTTTGTCGGAGATATTACGTCAAGATAAAGCCTGTCACATTCCGCTTCGATGAACGCAGGTTATGCATTGATTGTTAACCTTTGCCTTTAAAGATGTCACCATGTGTCACGATTAGCAAGATGAGTTTCGACATAAAACGCTTCGATGAACAACCATATAATGACTATTCAATAGATAATATATCCTGATTATTCGCCATTTACTCAACCATTTGGAAAACTAAAGGGTGTGCATGTGTATGTATGTGCACGCGCACGCGTGTGTGTGTGTGTGTGTGTGTGTGAGAGAGAGAGAGAGAGAGAGAGAGAGAGAGAGAGAGAGAGAGAGAGAGAGAGAAGAACGAATAAAAAAAAATCAGAAGGTGTCCTTTTCAGAGACACGGAAAACTTATTATTCAAGAATCTAGTTGTTAAAAAGAATAAGAACACATTTCTATAGTACATGTATAATGTAAGTCATTAATAATTCATAATAAATATAATAATCATAATAATCCATTCATATTATGTCGTATAAGAATGAAAGAGGTTGGCGGAGTATACAATGCAAGAGGGAAGTAGAAAAAGTGATGATCAATAAAGTGCAAAGTTATCAAATCCGGCAAGTGACTATAAGGATTTAAGATTTTCAAAAGATAAAATCTAGAATGAGTGGCATCGTGATATAGTGATGGACATTTGTGATGGTGATCGAAATCCAGGTTCGAATCCCCGTAGGGTGTGATGTGAGTTCTTAAAAACTTTCAGGCTTTTTGCATACATCATTATTATCCATGCCAGATGAAAAATGGGTATATTAGGAAAAGTAAGATCTTGTCAGTATGCTAGAGAGCAGCTGCTAATTTCACCGGGTCGCACCTCTGTATGCCCCCTAGAGGGTTGACGAAGATTTTGAAATGCAACTGCCTTCCGTGAAAACTCAGCAAAGCACTGAACACATTGATTTAATGGAAATCGCTATTATTACATAATGTATAAGAAGGATCTTATTTAAATTTTTAACTTTGGCTAAAAGCTAATGTCAATAATAACATAGCTCCACATTTTTTTCAAGGTTGGCGTTAGTGAATAGTAACGATATATTTCTATAGTAATTTATTGGAAGGATTAACTATAATAGAAACAATTTATTTAAACCAATGGCGGTAACATAACGGTAAACGATTGAAGTTAACCTAATTCTTGCATCTTATTCCGTTGTTTTGGTTTTCGACGTATAATCTTAGTTTGACTCCTGTAACGGTTGGTTTGATAAAAAAGATAATAATAGAAATAAAAATAAAAATTTTAATTGGTTTAACTGTCCGTATCTCGGATCGATGAACGCACGCAATGACTTTACTTTATCACCCTCCTCCCCGAAAAAACCATTTCGCACAAGTCGTGACAAACAATATAATGTTATACATAAAGTATGAAGATCTAAGTATTTCATATAGTAGCCTATGTTTAAAGGGCCCTACACACTACAGCGATCGAACTTAGTTCGAATGTTCGATTTTAGCATGCGATCGTATGTGATTTTTAGAAGCATCCACACTAGCATTTGTAAGAGGGATCTCATAAGATGACGTATTGATAGTTCCTGTCAAATGGGCACTGATCTGCACCAAATTATAGGTGGCCTTGTTGCATTTATATTACTAGCAAAGTACCCGGCAATGCCTGGGAAAGAGGAAAAAATAACGTTTTTGTAAGTTGGAAGTGATTTTTTTTTGCTACTGAACCCAAGCGAACCATGAGTGGCCTCCATATGAACCAGATCTGATGGTACGATGATGTCATTTTACGTGTAAGTTACAATTGGGCTTGGTTCGAATGCAAACAGCACATGGTTCGGTTGGGTGACACTGGTTCAGATGGGGGCCCAACTCAATTGAAGAGGAACTTCATAATTAAGT